>JAAOAJ010000414.1:0-10397 GCA_013781345.1 Fusarium coicis
TGTATGTATGTATGGATGGATGGATGTACATAGGTATGTGTGGATAAACGAATACGTGTGCGTGGCACCACCGAGTCGGGTCAAATCCTCGCCTTCGAAGAGGGTGTGAAACATGAGATTTAGGGACTGACTGAAGTGAGCGTTGAGGATGGACCGATTCAGAGTCCACAAATGTACATAAGGGCGATGTTGGGTCTGAGATGGTTGAGAAGAAGGACCTCGGCATCTTGTTACTCTTTGGTCTGTTGTATCTAGCTACCTATATATCTATCATTCAGTGTTTCCGAAACATAATTACCGACTGACAAGAGCAAGCGTCAGCTATTTGCACCAAAAGGCTAATAAGCATTGTCTGCCATTTGAGCAGCATCGCACCCGATGCTGCTCTGCTTGACTGGGCATTGCAGCGTATCGTAAGTACACAGCACAGCCATCTTACAAACTGCATGTCAGCCGAGCATCGCCAGCAGATCAGCACAGCGCTAGGGTCAGGTCCCAGGTTGGCGCCCCCCCCTCCAGAATTCAGGGACTTGATTGACACCAACAATTGCCAAGACTGGAAGGGTTAGACGCTTGCCGTCATCGGGTTCATCGTCCAACAACGATCCTATTGGCATGGCACAACAACAGCTCACACACCAGGAATCGCAACAAGCAAGATCCGGGCCGCTGATAATCTCCAATACGACACCCGACGCTGTGACCAGATAGCGATGCTGGCGACGCGATACATACAGTAAGTAGATCACCTGAATCAAGGCTTGCAGCACACGGGAGGACATCCTGATCGACACCTCACCAACCAAGGCAGACTCCCAGGAGAGATGGCAATCATGTCTGCAATTAACCCGGCGCGGCATCTGTCCCGAATTTGGCAACGTTGCGGCACCCTGTTCCGTTTCTGTTCCAAGATAACGTGCCTGATCCTGTTTGGGATGGTGAAAGTTAGACGTTGAGGTTTGATGGCCCGGTCCCTATGACGACTTGGTGATGGTTCCCTGATTCAGGTCCAATCCCGCCAAGATACACTGTTTCAAGGGCTCATTGATTCCAAGTTGGTGGTCGCTAACGCAAGGTCTTGATGTCAGGACTGGTTTTGACTTTCTCTTTAATTGGCCATCTCCCCATACGTGCAGACAACACTTTTGGTGGTGATAGTCTCTGATTGCAACAGTGGTAAAGTGGTCCAGAGCCAATGTCCGGGATATCCGAATGGTGGATCGATCCTCAGAACATGCCTCCTCCCTTGAGAGGACCGAAACGCCGATCCGGCCTTCAATCGGTGTTGCCAGTGACCCACCACCAACACCCGGCCGATTTCAAGTCCCGGGCTTTGATCGCACCCGACGCCGATGGTAACATGATCCAATTGTGATTGGACAGACTAACATCTTGGAACTTTTCCTCAGCTTACGGATACTGTCCGGGCATTCTTTTCGAAGAGACGGGTTAGACACTGATGGAAGATTTGTTTCCATGACTCAGGCGAGACAACAATCGCATGCTTATCTCATTGCAGTCAACACCCAGCATGCATACCTACCTACCTACCATACCTACCTCAGAGGAGACCAGAAAGTTTAGGCACTTGTTCGTAGGCGACAGAAATATTTAGCCAGGTTAGCCTAGACTTGCATGACTCTTTGGTGGGTTGTTTTGGCATTCTCTTTTTTTATTTTTTATTTTTTATTTTTTTAAAGTCTTAGACTTTGTTGCTTCCTGGGGCTTATTTATCTGGGTATCGTTATCACGAAGTGCCTCTCAAAGACTCAACTGAGCACTCCCGAAGTCATGGATACATGGGATAAAGTTTGAGCATGCTGATAGACTAACCTCAAAGTGCCAACTTTACCGCTGCTTCAAAAGACATATGTCTCTTCCCCCACGTCTTCCCGTGTAATACGGTAACTTATGCCAACTTGGCTGGAATCTGTTGCTACCCGAAACATGTTTCAATGCTCCGAAGACCAGATTAGGCTAGGTTAACGCTTACTAGCATGCCGGTTAGTTTGTCTATTGCTGTTTACCTTCTGATTGAACACCTGGTACTATATCCTTCGCTCAATCCTAGGTATCTATACCAAACAACCGGGGCAAACAGCCTTCGTAACTTGCAATCGTTTACTTTCATTCTCTCCTACCTCGTAGGTAATCTGTCTAGCTCAGACTGACCATGTGTATTCGAGAAAAGCCTCGACGCCTCATGCAGGCTCGCTCGCCCAACTGCTATTGACTGGCATCTTCCTTGAGTAGGATGTGTTCTCTGACCTCCAGTAAAAGTCTTGTTAGCAAGAATACTCTGCTCCATTTCAGTTAGATAGTACCAGCCAAGGTGTTTAACGAGCGGCGCAGAGCTGCTGGTTCATTCTCCGAGTGACACTGGCCACTACCTATCCGCACCTGCCTATGGATACCAGCGAATATTGGTGACTTCCAAACGATTCATCGCACTTGCACTCCCCAACAGTTTCGACCAACAATGAAACGTGCTAATCTGGCTAGGTATGGCACTCACGAGGCTCGTTTAGAGCCTGGCTTTCTTGTTGCTTCCTCACCCGAAGCCGTTACCACGCATCACCCATTCACTCTCATTTTTGGAACTTGAACAATTTTGGAGCCTTTCAAACATCCAAATCGTCCGAATGTTTTTGAAAAGTTGAAGCATATTCTGTACTCTCTTTCCTTTGGAGCTCTGTTAGTCTTCATAGTATCAAGCCTCATCATGACTGCCTTCTTTGTGGATTGGGAGCTCTGGCAAGAGATGACTTTCGTACGTATATCTAACTACCCATGGATATTTGACTTCTAGTATTCTCCAGGGACACCCGAAAGGTATCGCTCCAAAGACTAACTGCAAGCCGTAGGCTCTTGGGTGCTGCATTGTTCTTGTTTTCGCCATGGGACTTGTGAAACTATGGTGGTCTAACCGAGCCATGCGCCGTCTTGAGATTATTGACGAGGAGAAGCGCGCACGAATGTCCCTCATGTCACGTTGCGGTATCGAAAACATGCGAGCTCCTGAGATCCCTTTTGGTGTTCGTGCTATTCTGAGCGGCGTCGAGGTGGAGGGCATCTGGATCTCAAGGCCAAATTCGCCTGGGCCATGCCAACTCACACCAGTAGCAACTCAAGTTGGTCGGCGCATCAGAATATCCAAAGGAAAGGGGAAAATGATAGACATAGGGTCATCTGAATGTCTATCAGACGCACTCAACTCCGAAACGACGCCAAGCTACCCAGCATCTACAAAAACATCTCAACAGAGGGCATCCAGAACCAGCAAGAACATTCCGACTCAGCTAATTCAATGACAAAGATTCAAGCCGACTCAATTGTCCGACCAAATTCACAGATAAACTGCAACCATACGGGTTCTGGATCATCTAGCAGTTGTAACGATGACTTCATTACGCCAGAACAAACACCGCCGGGATCTACCGTAAGCCAGACAGGAGTTTTTGAGAAAGGGAAAGGACACTCGGTATCAGACACCATCTTCAGCATAGAGCAGCTAAATGCCCTGCCACACGTGAGAAAGCCGTCGACGGGAAGCGTGGCAATGCCAAGCGGGCATCCCAATGTCCTCAGATCGGAGAGAAGGCGATTAATATCGGAATCGTCGAGCAGTTAGCAAATCATCACGAATTCTTGCAAGTGTCCAATTTCTCTGATTGTCATTGAGGTGCTATCCAGTTGCTTTAAATTTGTCGGGGCTCCGCCGTAAACCCGTCGGCTCGTTCCCGCGGGATCTAGGGTCCTGGAACGACATCGGGAATCAGATCTAGTGCCATCACATCATTGAACTCTGGAGAACCAGCACCCAAGGATCCAGAAGCGCGGGGAAGATCATTGGGTGTTTGTATAAAAGGTTTCCAAGATATCTCCGACACCTATTCATCCCTTTACTCCCTTAGAATTAGCTGCTTGTCTCATTGAGGATACTTGAATACCAACGACAAATCGCCCAGCTACTTCGAGCTGTTCAAGAGTAACACCAAAAATGGCATCTCAGACTGTTCATGATATTGCGACGAAAGGCTTTGATGACGCCCAGTCTTATGACGCACACCGGCCATCTTATCCCCCTGCTGCTGTCGCCAGTCTTCTGGGACATCTCGGTCTCGAGGGTCAATCTGGACGCCATATCCTAGACCTGGCAGCTGGCACTGGCAAATTCACTGAGCTTCTATCTGCCAGGCCGGAAGAATACAAAATTATTGCTGTAGAGCCGTTGGACTCGATGAGAAACACCCTTGTTGCCAAGAAACTCTCCAAAGTAGACGTGCGGCCAGGTACGGCAGCTGAAATGAAGGACGTCGAAGACGGATGGGCTGACGGCTGCATTGTGGCTCAGGTAAGCTAGATGCCTTGTTTAAAGAGAGCACTACTTAGCTAGAAATCAGACTGACATTTTGAAGGCCTTTCACTGGTAAGTCGTTCCTCAAAGGACTAACAATAGGCCCTAATTAAGTCAAAGGTTTGCCCGAGAGGAGTCCCTCAAGGAGATACATCGGGTACTCAAGCCTGGGGCCAAACTGGGGTTGATCTGGAATGCTGAAGAATGTAATTATGTCCCAGTGCCTTTTGCCGCTTCCGGAGTGACTGATGACCGACCCAAGATAATCGCCCCGAAAGCTGGCCAGCCTCTACAAAGTGGGAGCAGGAGCTCAGCGAGCTCAACTTCAACGAAAAGGTGGACAACGAGCCTCGGTTCCGACACTTGCTATGGAAGAAAGTCTTCGAACGTCAAGCCGAAGCTGAGAAGCCATTCTTTTCCACGCCCATCGAGACCGAAAAAATCACATGGTCGATTTGGTTGACCCCTGATGCTTTGTGGGACAGATTCGACACACTTAGCTGGAACAAACTTCGGCATGGGGAGGAGCGCCGACTGTTCAGAGAGAAGTTCGACAAGATCATCAAGGAGGGCGATGCCACGTTCAATGAGAACGGTGAGGTTGAGCTTCATGGGTGCACTTTCTTTGTCTGGACGTCACGTTTGGATGGTCCAGAGTGAAGAGGATGTAGTGATTAGTTTCATCATAAATCTACATGTAGAGACCGAGCCGTCATTCATTGTTCAAGACCAATTATGAGTCTGCCGAGATATACATGACTTTCAGAGTCGATTAGCAAGATTTCTGCCCATAACAGAGCGACACTCACCATTGTTTCCTCTCACAAAGGCGTCGCCGTATTCCCTACGCTTCTGACCATTGACATACTCGGCTGTCTTTTCCAGGGCAATGTTCATGTAGCCATCCACAGATTGAAGCTCGCCTACAAGTGTTAGCTCAATCCTACTCGCTGTATCGTCGCATGTGAGGCGCTCAGCTGCATCGTCAAATCGATGAGTGAAGAGGTGAAGACTCACCCTTGTAAACAACGCCAGAGTTGAGCTTGACAGTAACAGGATTGCCGATGATGTCGCTGAGGAAGCTTGAAGGGTCTTTTCCCTCACCCTGGGAGATAGCGCCGTTCTCCATTGTGAAGACTTGGAAAGGTGTTTGGAGGATGGCAGTTTGAGAGGTTCAGGGTGTCGTTGGTGGTTTATGATAATAGATCTTGGATAGAGCTTGTGGAGTTGTCTGGGTCTAGCCTGAAAGATTGATGCCTTGTCGTGGCTGTTAAGACCGGAATCTTCGCACTGTGGGGCATCACGTCTACTGTGAAGCCGCCTAACGTCCCGTTACAGGGGCACCCGACGTATAGCGAGGGTATTTTTAGCGGGCCAGTCTCTATTTCTTGCCCAGGCAACCTCCATCCATCCAATCCCACCAGCTCCAGGCGTGTAAAGTGTAAAGTGCAATTCAAGCCTTTCAACGAAAGACCCATCAACCTCTGGCTTCATTGTTCTTGATTACTTTTAGACGCAACCGACTATCCTGTGTTGCTTTTTGCGCCCCTGTCGCTTTGTTACTCTACATAATTGAGCGAACAACTGACGCTTTGCTATCATCGAAACTTCGTGCAAGCTAATCAGACGCTCTTGACCAATATGAAGAAACTCCCCTTTAAGCCCACCGCGCTGCGCAGGGCAGCGCCAAAACCAACACAATCCGAGGATTCCAAGGACAGTGACGACGATGGCCTCTCTCTGTTTCGCCGCTCAAAGGAGATGGCGCCTATCATGGCAGCTGATCAGCAAAGGCGTTGGAGGAGACACAGAGAAGCTGAGCAGGAAGCTGAGCGCAAACGACTTGAGGCCATTGGGGAGAAGCGACCGCGAGAAGACTCCTCGGATAGCGATGGACTCACCAAAAAGGACCCTGGCCCTGAGGTCAGCGATGGTCTATCCTCCTTGCCTGCACGGGTAGAGGGGACTCCTGTTACCGATCAGCCGATGACACACGATGGAGCGGATCGCACCAGGTATGCTTGCTAACGAGATCGCCTAACATCGTGTTCTGATTCTTTTAGTGAACTTGTCACTCCTCCTCCGTCAAAACGATCAAGGCTTGACTCAAGCTCGGCCCAGAAGCCTATACTTAGTTCACAACTCGACATAGACGAAGACCCTTTCCCAGATGCATCGCCAACTCGAAGATTGGGGCCAACTCGTAACCCCCCTACTCCAAGTCGAAACCTGAAGACAGAAGATCTCAAACCACAGACCAAACCAAACACGGATCCCATAACGATTGACTCGGATTCGGAATCCGACTCAGAACTTCCTAAGCCCATGACCGACCTATCATCGAAGCCGGGAAGTAGCAGTTTCGAACTTGCGGAGCGGACCTCTAAGCCTTCTAAGGAGCCAAGCCCAACAGCAGTGGAGGAGGATGAGTTCGCAGAGTACATTCGAAAAGCCGAAGAGAAACGCGCCCGCCAACAGGCCCTTCAGGCCAACAAGTCTGAGGAGCAGTCCAAAGAGGCCTTCAACATTTTCATTACCAGCACGATTCCCCATACTGTACCCCTGCAAGTGAGGTTTTTATTTAACAAACCTCTTCGCATAGCTCGAGATGCGTGGGTTAAACACCAAATGAGTAAAGGTGTTTCCATACAAGCGGACGATGTGACTCTCACATGGAACAACAAGAAAGTATACAACACTTCCACCCTGCTTGGCCTGGGCATTCGCCCGATTGGAAATGGACGTGCTGTGAGTGACGGTCAAGGGTCCGCGGGCTTCAGAGAGAACATGTCTTCGATAAACGTGCAAGCCTGGACTCCGGAACTCTTTCGGAAGATGGAGCAGGAGCAGGAACTCCAGCGGAAGCGTGACGCTGGTGAACTTTCTGGCGAGGAAGAGGAGAAGCCGGCCGAGAGAATCAGGTTCGTGATCATGCTCAAAGGATGGGATGTTGAACCGCTGGCTTGCAAAATTCTCCCAGAGACAACTGTGGAAACGCTCATCTCCTACTTCCGTCAACAGCGCAATGTTGGTTCAGATAAGCAGGTATCTCTTTGGTGGGACGGTGAGCGGCTTGAAGAGCACGTGGAGATGCAGGATGCCGAGATTGAGGCCCAAGACACAATCGAAGTGCATATTGATTGATTAAAGCGAGCTCAGTCGTAGCACGATTTCTTGGCATGGTAGGTTATTGCAGGTGGAAGCGGATGACGGCGTTGAAGGATATGACATGATACCCAAGGAAACCCCTCTTGAGAATTAGCTATAATGATTTCAGCACGCAATTGACGTTGCTCTTTCATTACTCATTCGTTACGCTTCGATAATGAGATTAATATTCGAATATGGCGCATCTCTTGCCGCCTCTATGTAATTGACCTTGGCTGTCCAGCTGCAAGGCTCTTCTTCCCTATAACGCCTCTATTCAACCAAGCCGAACCGGGCACCCGCTGCCTCGGTGTTGACAAAACCTTGGTCCCAAATAATGCAAGTCTGCCCTTGGATAGTAGTATACGTCATTCGCTGCCTGTGTTTTTGGTCCCCGAGACAGCATCTTGATATCTAGTATCTGGTATCAGCCAACCCCATACTCCATGAATGCTAAAGAATACAGATAATAACATCGGCTATCTGCACATTTCTGTTCGCTCTAAATACTGTCGTGCTGATTCTGGTCTTAATCGATCAGATGTCGGGTGTTGTTAGGGTACGATCGTGGAGAAATGGTACCCTTCATTTTTGTGGTCGGAGTTGAAGGATAACTAGTTCCCCGTTGACGGACCTTCTCATCCAGATCCTTGGTGTCAGTCAACATCTCCTTATGTGGCGTAGTCGTGGGACGTTGAGAGGGCAAAGGATGGCGATTTTTCCCTCTGACAGTTACAACCCGCTTCGTCTGAGGGATTGGCGCAGATCCGTCGGCCTTCTCTTGGCTGATGATATTTTTAGTTGCCTTGAAACTTTTAAGTTGCGCCTCCTTGTGTCCACCTGGGGCCTTTCTCTTGCGCCCGTTTTGTTTAGAGGACCCGCGTTGTTTCGAGAGTTGTGCAGGCTGGTATGTGGTAACCTTGCCCTCGAAAGATATCGTGGTCTGCATCGTCTTCGCCTGGGTTTTGATCGCTGATATCTTGGGGCTTGCATGGGGCGTTGGTATGCCTTGCACCTGCTTGACCTGCTTCGATTTGGCTGTGCCTTGCTCTTCAGAATGAGGTGAGACAGAGTTGACCGGAATTTCAACAAAGAATTTAAGGTGTTTGCGATCCTCTTGGCTCTTGGAGAAGTCTTCCTCAGACACCTCATAATCCTTCCCAAGGGTAATATTCCAGGGAGGAAGCGCTGCAGATCGAGCCACATCATCGCACTTTGATCGTACTACGATGTCCCAGCAATTCTTCAGATCGACGCCTTTGGGTTCATCGTCCACATTAATCCAAATAGCAGTACCGTTCTTTCGTCCTCGTGTGACTTGGCACATCTCCCTCACTAGTCTGCGAGTTCCAGGAACCTTGAGTGTCGTTCCAACTACCAATACAGCATCAGGGCGGGCCTTAAGATCAGCGCTTGAAACATTCCCGATGGCATCCTCGTCTGGGTTGTACTCATTGTAAAGCACAAATCGTGGTCGTAGTCTGCCGATGCCATGGCTTCGCTTCCCAGCATGTGCGGTCCGAACTTCGTCAAGATCTTTACATGTTGGACAAAGTGGAGCCTCTGGGCCGTCAAAAACCTCGCCGTTGAATTCCCGGACACTGTTGCATTTGGTGCAGACCATTTTCTGGAGACCGCCGTGCAACTGGATTGTAACAGGCCAGGGGCCTTTGGGATTGAGAGGAACCTCGGTGGCCAGAGGCTTTAGTTGGGTGTCAAGGCAGTCGATGTTTTGCGAATAGAGGCGTAATAAGCGGCCTTCTTGCGCCAGTGATGCTAATAGTTCGTGAAAAGGTGTGGGTTTTGCAGCTTTCGTCATTGTGGCCATTTCTCTAACCATTGCATGGAAAGACTGAGTTGTGGAATCGTGTTTATAAACTGAAGCGTCGAACAGATGTTTACCAGAGCCCTTGAGGTTATGCTGAGTTTTAACGGTCGCAAATAAGCCAGTGGATGAGCGGAAGTCGGGAATCCCTGCTGAAACTGAAATTCCAGCACCAGCAACGACAACGATCTTCTTTTTCTTGCGCAATGTGTCAATGAGCCTTTTCAACTGGCCACGATCCTCGGCAGTGAGTTCATCTTCGGGCTTCATCAAATCTAGGTACTCGGTAGTACGTTCTTTCGGGGGGGATATACGACGCTTTTTGGCTGGCGGTGGACCTGAGTTGGAATCATCGAGTGGTTTGGCGATAATTTCATCTTCGGATGGAAGGTCACACGTCTTGTCTGGAGAGTGCGGGCCCGATGCAGTCGTTGATGGAGATGGATAGCGCTTCGTGGGATCGGGCATGTCAGGTGATGAAGGCAGCGACGGTGTTCTGGAGAGGTTGGAGAGTGGCGACGAGAGTGTTGAGTTTTCTCCGTCAGGGACGAAAGATAGAGGGCTCGAGGGACTCATTTTGCTCCTCTTGTTGAGCACCTTAAGCTACCTATATATCGTGCGGTAAGAGTCGAGGAGCACCTCCAAACGAAGGGTGAAGTTTTCCGGGGGGAAGGTTGGGAAAGGCGTGTGTTTGCTCCAATTCTAGCTCATTGCGCAAAAAATGGAAGGAGAAGTAGCCGGTTGCTTGTCTTTGCCCGCAGTCGAGTCGGGATGAAAGAGCGCAGAGAAGGTGCAGATCTAAGTCCAATGGAAGCAGTCGATACTCAGTTTTTTATTAAGAAAAGAACCGTAGCCGGTCCTGGTCTGGGTAGGAAAACACAAGTGAACCAGGGAAAGAGCAAAAGCGAGAGAAAACGTTCAATGCTGAGTGTGATTTGAGGACCCAGGTTCGAGTTGAAGGAGGCAAAACAGAACAAGGCAAAGCAAATCAAAGCCTAAACCGGGGGAAATGACGGAAGAGTTGTCGTTGCAGAATGCACCTCAGACCCAGAAAGCGGGTTTCGGGGG
>JAAOAJ010000415.1:0-12491 GCA_013781345.1 Fusarium coicis
CGATACGCAGGTTTTCTTTTTATATTTTTTGTAAATTGAGTAATCGCATTATGCTAATAGTTGTGATTTGTTTTTGTCCTACTGCAAGGCTGTAGGAACGCCGCTGCCGCTATCGGCCTAATGCCTGGCAAGTCTGGAATTGTTTATGCTCTGGAACTTATATTTCTTACTTAAAGAGCTGCCTAACCTTTTAAAGAAGACTTTCCAGGCTGACCACGTTGGTAATGATCTCTAAGCCACTCTTTTTTAACTTGATCCTTGCAATTCTCAGGACAATCAGCGACAATCTAATTACGTGTCCTCCGGCATCTCTTGACAGTATCCTAAGGCCCTTCTTGTGTTTTGCAGCTCGATGATCCTCGTGTCTGTAGATCTGTCTGCGAAACAGATGTTGTTCTTATAGCGCGATGAAGTGCAGCGATCCGACAGTGGCAAAGTGGGTAACTCTATTCAAGTGCGGTTTGTTATCAAGTTAGAACGACTAAACGCGCGAAAGGCCTGTAACGAGGGCGTGAAGTACTGGCCATCCAAACATATCTTCACGGAGCAACAGCTAGGATATGATCACCGATTCTATTCTTTGTTCCTAACTGTGAACCTGCTAGTATACCTGCGCGACTCAGACTCGTATACTAGGACAATATTATTACACAACCAAACTTCCCCTTCTTATCATCATCATTGCTAGATCTAGGCCGCCATTCCTGCAAGGGCGTTGGGCTCACCAAGAGCACCCTGGGGGAATCGGGAGTTGAAGCCAATAACTGACTGAACGCTGTGGAAGGTAGATGTCTTGATGGAGAGCTTCTGGTCGGAAACGAGCCATCGGACGCCCTCGCTGCAGGGGGGAGTTGTGAGAGATCCCTCGTATCTATATCGATTGTTAGCATGGTACAGGTAGAAGTAGCAGTGGTAAGACTCACGTTTGGAAAGATCCTGCAGCGAGAGTGCTGACCAATTCAGCCATGCTGAGGCCCTTGGTCTTGGTAAGAGTTCCAGGCTCAGAGATCTCACCAACCGAACCAAAGACAGTCTCGAGAAGGTTGGAGGCAGTGGTCGCAGCGGTAGTGGGAGCATTGACATGGAAGAAAGAACCTCCAACACCAGGAAGTTGTCGCTTATCCTTCTTCTCGGTCTCACTCTTGCGAACAACCTTGGTGAAGCCATCACGCTTGCGAGCAGCGGGTGTCGCAGCAGGAGGAGCAGGAGCAGTAGCGTTACCAGCAGGGCTTCCACCAGCGCCATCGTCAACATCAATAAAGACACCAACGACAGCGATCTTGGCATCGGCGCTCTCCCAGACCATGTGCATCTCCATAGCCATACTCTTTCCATCATCGAGATGTTCACTGGGCAAGTGGAAATGGAACTGCTGGAGAGTGAAGCTGTTGTTCTGGAAAGACATGGTACCTTTTCCAGCGACGACTTCGACGGTTGTACCGAGATTCTCGAATTCGGCGCCTTCGAGCATGTCGGGGATTTCGAGGCTGAGCTGACTGGCGGGGACCATGGCGTTGGCGCCTGCGACCATGTCGATCGGAGATTGGTTCACGCCGGTGGAACAGAGAGCGTTGGCCTGGGGGTCGAGAGCGTTCCAATTGGTAGGGCCCTGTAATTGTCAGTATATCTAACGATTGTAGTAGTCCGGGTACATACGATCTTGCCAGTGTAACCGAAGGTGTTGACCTTAACCTCGCCACCCTCGGCTCTCGGCTGCAAAAGCGTACCATAAGCACAACTCGCAATAGCCTCCGAGGCAAAAGCACTCAAGAGAAGAACTCTCAGAGAAATGGAACCAGCCATGATGATTATCCTTGAACTAAAAAAAAAAAAAAAAAGGAGTAAAGCTTGGCTGTAAGTAAGGATTGAAACAAATAATATTATCCACTTAACAAAATAGAGGCCAGCCTCAAAGAAGAGAAAGAATTAAACAGTCTAGGAAACAAAGAACAGAATAATCGAACGATGATGAGTAAAAATCAGCAGGTAGCGCGGATGCATTGTTTTAATAGAAGATCTGGCTGAGGTATAGTAAACAGGCTCTAATGGTCAAAAATAACATCGGCGTGTTAGTGTTGTTTCGTGAGGTATGCTTAAGGTAACCTTAAACCTTGACGTGCGGAGGTGGGGAATAGCGTGATTCACGCCGCAGGTCTTGTCGCGACGAGGAGGATGAGACTCGTCCCGGTCTCGGATGCCAAGGATGGCCTGAAGTCTTGGGAGACACCCCAACACCGATTATGGTGGCTACATACACGTTACTGACGATATTTATCCTGTCTGATGTCAGTAAAGAGCACCGAGAAGATCAATTAGTTCAAGACACACGCTTATCTAGCCATCAATTGACTCCAGTAATTCCATCTCGTAGCTCTCAGTCAAGATTAACACTATAAGATGAAACATCCCTTCTCTTATCACCACGATAAGAGCTAGTTTCCAGCGCTTCCTCACAAAAAAGACTCGCGTCTAGACTCTCCCCTCCAACCATAAAAGTAGCAGGTCCCGTTGCAAGGGGCGTAACGCCGCAACCTCAAACGGCCTCGCTTACCGAACTTTTTAGTGGCTTACCATTCAGGGCACGATGACACGCTAGACCCAGGGGCCCAGGGGGGAAACATTATGGTTATGATTATACTTAAAGATAAGAATCACGGCAATCGGTACGATTTCAGTTAGGTGTCAATGGTGTTTGTTGTAATTATAGCTACTGTCGAAACAGAAGTGATGCTCTGATATAAACGCTATCCTGTTTTGATTGCTAAAACACTGAACAGTGTTTGGTACAGGAAGCTGGGGGTTTCTGAATGAGGTCTCGACTTTTTAGTAAATGTCACTAGGCGGGTCTGTGAGTCTGCTTTTGTCTTGTTATCCGGAGGTTGGGTATACTCATATCAATTTGTCAATGGTATCTTGTGCTTTACCAATGGCAACATTATGCCAGGCACATGATCTTCCGATCGTCAGGAACGCATAGTCTAAGAGATCATGGAGGACGAACGCTGTGTTAGATATACATAGGGTGTCTTAGCGATCGGCAATCGTATCACCTGTATCCGATATCATTCGCGTCTCCGGGTCCATCTGTTCCGATCGTGACCGCGCGTCATCCACGATCATATTCAGAATTTATCGCTCATACCCTATACTATTACATCAATTTTTGGCTCGGGACCTAGCGTTTGGCTTTCAATCAGTCCTGAGCAACATATGCCAGAGCAATAATAGTTCAATCATATAAGGCGCTGCGATTCTATACATTTCTTCTCGATGGCGTGAGAAAGGTTTTATTGTTGTAGGCGACCGGATTGGAAGACAACAAATGTCCCAGCTGAGATCAAAATCTCCACCACTGAATGTAGAGACTTGACTGGACTTTCCAAAATCTCAATCTGATTAATTAATACACGCCTCATTCTGGTCGAGTATCATTTCCCAGAGTATCACATCGAAATCAGCTGCGACCATGCCTTTGCCATTCGATTTGTCGGAACGCGTTCCCGCTGGAAATCGCCAGTAGCAGCCCCCCAACGCCGACAGACAAACGCGATAACTTAATCTCATCGCATCGCACTCCTAGATAGATAGACATGATATATACTGAAGCCGAAATACTGTCGTCTTCCTGCCGTTCAATCCGTCGCATCGTATGCTGGCGATCATAACCTCAATTTTGAGCGTCTGAGACATCAAGAACCTTGTCGGTGTGGCTCAGTTGGTTAGAGCGTTGGTCTCATAGCACAAAGCTGATGATCTAATCACAGATTAGAGTAATCCAAAGGTCGAGAGTTCGAGCCTCTCCACCGACAACTCTTTATTTTGTCTTTGCTAGGACTTGATCCATTTTTTATCAATACGCAAATGACTTTTATCCCATTCTAGTTTTGTTATCAGCTCTGTTTGTTCTGTCGCATATTGACAGGACTACCAATCCCTTACGTGTTACGTTTAAACCTCAACGCGTAATTGTATCTTATAGACAATCTACCTGCCTGACCTAAGTTGCTGACGCAGGCAGCAATGGCCTTGTTCACTCGTGAAAAAGGAGAAACTGGGGTGAGGAAGAGAATGCCAGGACAAGCCAGCCATGGCATGGATATGACAGGGGTACATCAATGCGACAGTGACGCTAACACTCATCATCCATGAATATGTTAAGAACTGCTAAGGTCCCGGTAACTAAATCTCACTTTGCGGAAATCTTGCGTCCTCTTAATTCCGCGTTCACGACGGCACATAACACTAAACCTCAATTGTAAAAGCCCGCGTTTTAAAAGCAGTCCAGCACCGTTTGCCGCGTTTCCAAATTATCGACGCTCATCCTGACTCCCATCTAGTTACAGTTGCTCGCTACGATGACTTCATTCCAGACCCTCCCACCGGAAGTCACCGTCGCAATCCTTAGATGTCTCAATCCATTCGACCTACTGTCCGTCCTCCAGACTTTCAACAAAGCACTATTCAGCGCAGCAGAAATCGCATTCAAACCGTATAAAGAATGGACTCGCAACGTGCAGAAAATGGTAGCATTGTTTCCCCCGCGAAGCAGCCATAGCACCCGTCGCCTTTGCCCCTCGTATCCTTCTTACCTCCCGCCCTTGGACCATGATAATGTCTCAGAGCGCGAGGAAATTCCCAGGAGGGATTATGAGGACCTTTCACTGGATCGTGAAGGTGGACCGTATATTCGATGCTCCCCGCCTGATCTAGTAACTTGGATGAAGCTCAATGGCTCATTCGAGTGGCTTGAGCCCCTGGATAAGGAAATGGCGGAGGAGATGCTGCCACATACCGGAGTTGAAGGCGATCGGCCAGTAGCGCCAAAAGCTGACGTCGATGCTCTCGTCAGGCAAGTCAGCGATTTGGGTCTTGTGCTCCCCACAGGATTTGAGGCATTTGTCCGAAGCAACAGGCTGCACCACCGTATTCCGAGCGCTTCGGCCTGGTACTTCCGGCTCTCAAAGCTCATCAAATGTCCAGCCGCCATTGACGATGACCAAGGAGGCTATCTATCCCGTTTTCATTTCGACCAGCAACACTGTGCTTTTGCATACCTGTATCTGAGCCCATCGGGTGGTCATTGCGTTTTGCTATCGCAGGTTGACGTGTACGCATGCTTCAACGATGACGACGAAATCAACGGAGGGCAAGCGGGTGGAGATGATGCTGTGGACGAGGGAGGAGATGCGCATGACGACAGCGAGCTTACAAAGGAATACTTCTCCCTCGCTGGCCTTTCATTTGAGGAGTATCTTGTGACAGTCTACTTTGAGGGACTGCTTAGTTTTGAGGCTGATACTTTCGAGGGACTGAAGGATTTTGTCAGGCATGTTTATCGCTCGCCTAGAGAGGTTGAACATCTGCGTGAAACGAGTAAGTCGTACAAAGAATCTTGTGAGGACAACACACTGACCAAGTCCAGATGAAGCAATTAAGGTGTTCCTCGATGCGCAGAAGTGGAAGGGTGTAGAGCATTACAGGCAAAGCATTAGCGACTGATTTCCCATTTCTCTGGCTCGGTCTCTTCATTTATTCGCTGTATGCAATGGACACATGAGATCTGTCTCGGCATTTCAGTGTTGACGAGTTCATTCCTTAATATACAATTTACGTGTTTCTAGTTTTAATGCAACGAGATGCTGGAGCTTCTGGAAATGTGATATCTATTACTACTAGGATTTATAAGCGTGAGCAAATTGACATATCACAATGTGTACCAATTATGATTGTTTGCCAGTGGTCAGCCGCTTGCTGACCATTTCCTACAGGAGTTCCGCTGTTGGTTGCAGACTGTCGCCAGGCTGGGTTGCTCAATGTTCCATCAAGCAGCTAAATGATCTGATTGCTCTAAAAAGAAGACACGCAAGCCTTCAATGCAGGTCCGGCGCCTCCTGTTGTGATGTGGCTAATGACTGGCCGGCAGTGACAGAGGGGACAACCAACAGACGTTTCAAAATGCTGGGATATCCCAAAGCGGATTGCACTGCGATCAAAATGCTTGTTGGGCCACCTGTTGGACAAACAGAACATGAGACAGCCAACATAGCCGTTGGCCTGAAGTATGAGATGAAATAAAACAGTAGCATGGTGCAACAATCTAGATCTTCGGAAGGATATTCATTTGGAGGTTAATTTCTTTCTATTCCGCTGTCATATATATCATAGAATACGCGCATCAAAGGCCAGTGCCATTACACATGGCTTTTGGCCAAGCCAAGCATGAGCCTATCTACCGTCTGCATCACCCTCTACATCTTCAGAGGAACACCAGACTTCTATTTCGCTCGCCACGTACTTGCGTACTTCACATCCCCCGAAGACCCAAGTTTTCACGAGACCGTGCACGCACAGCACGAAGGTGAGGGTGATCCATGGAAAGTCGACAGGATTCACAGGGGAGTAGACTGGGCCCTCAGTGCCACGTACCTCAGCCACGTTAATGTCGGGGCTGTGAAGGTCTGGACGGGTCGTGAGATGGATCCCGTCAATGTTGTTGCTGGTATTCCGGTTGAAGGGCGGGAGAGGATGAGTGATTGGAATTGCCAGACGTTTATACT
Source organism: Fusarium coicis (assembly GCA_013781345.1). NCBI lineage: Eukaryota > Fungi > Ascomycota > Sordariomycetes > Hypocreales > Nectriaceae > Fusarium > Fusarium coicis. Next base: position 6,558 of record JAAOAJ010000415.1, read on the forward strand.
CGAGGGTCTTCAGGCGCTTGTTTCGGAGGGGTATCAGACGCAGGAGTGGTATGATGCTGTTGAGGGGGAGTTGATGGATAGGTTGTTGGATGGATGTGTTGGATAGAGCTGTAAAAGTTGGTGTACAGTTCATCCGCTGGGCCACGAACCTATGACAGAGTAGTGATGAAGTTCACCAGTATGTATTCGAGATCATAGCGCTTCTCAAACAGGGATGGCACTTGACTCCCCAGTGTCCCCCAATCAACCTTATCCAGACCTCGCAGCGCAAACACATAATCCCAATACTCAGGATACCAACCCGACCATTCCCAGTCCAACAGCGCGACTATCCGACCGTTGCGTACGATGATGTTTCTGGATGAGATGTCGGCGTGGGTGAACACAATGGGGCAGTCATTTGCGAGTTGTGTTGTGATCTGGTGCCAGTACATAGACTGTTCAGTGATTCGCTTTGGTGGTCGAACAAGCCAGTCGTGGAATGCCTCAATGGTGTGAAATGGCCCGCCCGATCGGGTCATCATGCTTGGAACAATAACGCCCTGGCCGTCGAAGCGACCGAGATAAGTACCCTTAAGCGCGCGCATCTGAGCGATGTATTCTTTGAGCTGAGACAGTATTTCTGCACGCTCTTCTGGTTTGAGTGAGGGCCATGCTTCTTTTAATGTTTGACCTTCAATGTACTCCATCTCAATGCGGTCCCAGTCACTGCTGATGAGTTCGGGTACTGGTATCGTAGTATGCTCTTTGACGAATCTTAACACGCGCGCTTCGTTTGGTTCATCGTTAGCGCCCATGCCGTCTGGGTGCGTTGTGTACTTTGTGATGGTGTTGCCGTGTCGGATGACGTTGCGGCCCAGGCAGTTGTAAATGAGGTCGCCTTCTGGATAAGGAGCGGGTGTTCTTGGAGGCGGGGGAGAGTCGCCGTACATGGCGATTCTTTTATCTCGCTTGATCATTTCTTGAAGTCGGTTCATTGTTAGTGTTGTAGCGATGGCTTGAGTGAGTGAGTGCAAGGGTCCGTGAGGGGATCGTTTGGCTGATGGAGAGCAGAAAATTGGGGAAATTCTGGTAAGTGAATAAGCCCGGTTGTTTGCATACTTAGAGCACAGCAGCTGTTAGACAGCACAGTTTAAAAGAAGCAATAAAAGAGCGTCATGTTTTGACTGCGCCAAGCGACTGAGTGCCAGGGGCAAGTAATTAATGGAAGTTGTCAGTGCCAGAAAGTGCAAAAAGAAAGTTGACAAGACTGGGATTCGAACCCAGGCCCCTTTCGAGACTGCGAATCGTAACTGGTTTGAATGAAACCTGAACACAGCGCCTTAGACCGCTCGGCCATCTTGCCTTGTGATTGGATAGCACTCGACTTCTAACACAAGTATATATTACTATACTATTGTAGCCAGGTAATTGCTAACATCAAACATTACTTGTCTTTAATAACTTAAAATGTTTAACGTAACTTGGATTAAATAAACTTATAGGATTTAAGTAATAAGCATTTTCTTTAAGCCATATATTTAAATATTATTTTATACTTATATTATTATTTCTAAAGTATACTTAAAAACTTGAATTTATTTAATAAAACTTTTAAGCAAGCTTTAAGAATATGTTTAATAGTAACTACTGAGATTATAACTTAAATAAACTAAATTATAAGAAATTTTAAGAATTATACTAAATACTCTCACTCTGCACTGTCTATTAATGAAATGCTATTACGATACTGATTGTAGTCGTGTCGACCAGAATACCCTACAGTAATCGACAGGGAATCGTGCTCTCGATATGCGCGCTATTTTCGCGTCTGAGCACTAACGCGAATCGCGCGCGACTACGCCCTCCTAATGAGACAACCACTACTTGCCTCTTTACAGTTGCATCTGTCGCTGGCGACATTCGACAAGTCGCCAAAGCCATATTTCCACTTTATTGCAGGTCACTTTCACTCTGGCGTCTTGCTGAGAATGTGAATCATTTCGCTCCCTCTGAACACATTTAATGATCAACACGCGTCAACATGCAATCTGAGAATCAGATAAAATATGTACAGGTATACATAATGAAACAATCCTGCGCAATTCTGTTATACGCGTGCATAATCCAGCCATATTAGCCAAAGCCATGGGCGATATCGACCCAGGATGAGAAGAATAATTAAGAAATAATGCAAAGAAATCGCGCGCTTGATGTGATGATTATCATCGTATGCTCCATGATTGATCATACTCTCATAGAAGCAAGTGCTTCTGATTACATGCCAGATACAGCATCGAATTAAACACCAGGAGGAGTGAAGCCAGGAAGCTTAGGCCAGTTACCAAGCTCTCCAGGATCACCACCAATTCGGACCCAGATGGCGTGCGAGGGAGTAGGTCCATCGAGCACAAACATCTGGTACCAAGAAGGAGGGCTGATGAAGGCATCAGGAGGAGCTGTCACGGTGCACGTCTTGCCACTGCAGGAGAACTCAGGGAACAGGGTGCGCTGACCCATGCTGACACCGTGAGTAGCACCAACAGAGGCCATGAGGGAGACACGCATGTTGGTAGCGCCCTCCTCAAGGTCAGAGGTGAGAGTGAAGGTGTAGCTCTCACCATAGACCCAATCACGGTCAGTGAGGGTGAAGTTGGGCTGAGCGGCACCAGAGAGGAGGTAATCGGGCCAGAAGTACTCGATGCGCTTCTCCTGAGGATGCTTGCCCTGATCCTGAGGGTCAGAACCAGAGACGAGAATCTTTCCGTTGCTGAGGAGAACAGCTTCAGAGTGGTACATGCGGGCGATGGTGGTGTTGGCAAGGACTGTCATGCGCTGACCGAGAGGCTCCTCGGGGTTGTACATGACAGCGTTGAGGTTGGAGTTGTCAGCAAGACCGAAACCACCACGTCCGACTTGAGCGCCACCAAGGATGAGGTAGCGACCGTCAGGGAGAGCGACCATGTTGGGCATGACGCGCTTGGAGGGCTGTGACAGTTAGTACGCATGGCGGAGATGGCGGATAGAGAATGCTTACCATGCGCTCAATGACCCAGTCAGCATCAGGGGTATCAGGAGCCATGAGGACACAGTTGTCAAGAGCCTCATTACCAGGCTCATGAGTAGTACCGCCGCAGATGAGAACCTCAACAGGTTCGGTATAAGGAGCCTTTTGAGGCAGGACCATCATGGTGCCCTGAAGAGGATAGTTACGACCAGTCAAGGGGTTGTCAACCTGACCAGGCATATCAGGCAACTTCTTGATCGACTGGAAGTCGACCTGGGAAAGGATACGAGACTCATTGAACTGGGTGAAGAAGATACCACCAGAAGGCAGAATGGCCATGTGAGGGTATGAGTTGGTTCGGCCAATGTTCTCAGCACGCTCAAGGTAGTCAAGGTAAGTCGACTTGGTTACACCAGCAGGGTGAGGTAGAACCTCGGCGGAGGGAACGATGGGAGCATCAGAACCAGACTCTCCACCCATAGCAAGAATGGAACCGTTGGAGAGAACAATGGCAGTGGGGTACCAACGAGGATCAAAGAGACGCAGCTGCGTGTAGTCCTCTTCCCAGACGTTGGTGCCATTGTCGACTCCTTGGGGTGAATCAGGAGTGAAGAAGCGAATACCGTAGACGGACTCAGCAGACCATCCACCAATGTTGATAATACGACCAGCCTTATCAGGAAGAGTAAAGGAAGCAGAGCAGAAGACATCAGTCTTGAGTGCAAGCTCACGGTACTTGTTGGTAGAGTAGTCAAACTCAAACGAGCCCTCAGTATCATCCATAGACGTACCATGCTTCTCCACAAAGACAACCTTGTCGTTGATGCCAACAGAGCTGATGAGCGGGATGATGGGGGAGGTGGAGAAGTGATCATACCTACCCGCCGCAGGTCCAGAAGCGTAGTGGAACGTGTTGAGCGACGTGCCCGTCCACTCGTAGTAGCTGATGTGATTGCCCGCGCCGCACGTGTAGTTGCGATTGCCGGGACAGGCCATGCTGCAGAAGCTATCATCCTTCCAGATATCGCCCTTAGCCTCAACTGCCTTGAGATCGCCGCAGACGCACTGGCGACCGTATTCAACGCCACCAGCGGAGTAGCCGAACTTCTGGCAGCGCTTGAGGCACGTTGGGACGGTCATGTTGCTGGTGGCGTAGCTGCCCGAATCTTCGTACAGCCACTCGAGCACATAGGGGTTGTTGTTGTCAAAGACACAGCCCTTGTACTCCCAGTCTCCTGGGAGGTCATCTTCTTGAGCGACGGGAATGGGGTACACTTCAAAGTCACCGCTGGAGTAGAGGGATAGACGATTACCGGCACCGCACATCTGGCTGTCATCGCCCTTGCAGGCCATGTTGCAGTCAGATTCCTTAGTCTTGGATGCAGCTCTGTTAAGGGCGTTACCGCAGTAACACTCCTCAGCGTACTCGAGACCAGCGATCTTGAAGCCGTTCTCAATGCAGGTGGCGATGCACTTCTGAGGCGTCTGGGAAGAGGAAGTGCCGAATGGGGAAAGGGCACGGCCGGGAGGGTCAATGTAGCAACCGGCATAGGACCAGTCGCCAGGAAGATCAGTGGCGACGGGGCCGGTAGTAGCGGTTGCAGTGCCAGTGGCAGAAGCAGTCTCTGATGGTTCAACGGAGGGCACAGCGGTACCTCCGGCAGAGGACTTGCCAAAGACAGTGAGTCTATCACCAGCTCCACAAGGCTGATCGGCATCGCCAGTGCAGGCCATGCTGCAATCGGCCTCGGGAGCTTTGGTAGTAGGCCTCTTGCTACCGCAGACTGAAACAGTCAATCACCATTCAGAGACAATTCACTTATCGGAGGACTTCACTTACAGCACTCCTGAGCATACTCCATGCCAGCGAACGCGTAGCCAAGGCCTACGCAATGGGCCACGCACGTCTCAGCGGTCAGACCCTCAGTGTCATAGTGCACAGGCCCATCGAGCGCACGCTTCGAGACGCTGTCGACATAGCATCCCAGGTACTCCCAGCCGTCTCTGGGGGTTTCAGGCGGTGTCAGATCCCTGCGGACGATGACACTCGCGGAGGAGGGCAAGTGAAGGAACGCTGCACCGAGTGCAGCAAAACGCAAGAGTGACATGGTGGAAACAAGGCAACGAAGCGGCGTATAACGAGAGACTGTAAATAAACAAGAACGAATGTGGTTTTTTCCAAGGATCAATTCCCATGCAGAGACATAGAACAATGCACAAGTGAGATTGCGGCACCTTGACGTTATATCACCTTCAGACAGGCCGCTGGGCGATAGCGGAAATATTCTCAGGTATATCACCTGCCCACATCCCTTATTCCTTTCCCCTACCCCGTAAGGGTATCTCGTGTTCATTAGCTTACTGTCAGACCATTTTTCTCGCTATTGCTTTGTGACCAAGAGCAATAAGATGCTGACTGCTAAGACGAGAAGCCACATGCAAAAAGATGTGAAGTAACGGTGGGTGCTGCAACAGAGCTGAAAAAAGTTGCATATGCACGTCTACGGGCGCGTCGAGGATGCCTTGTGATTAGGAATATTGGATACAATCAGGCCAGTCTGCACCCACGGGGTCTAGATTGCCGAGCCAGACTTGGCAAGAAGCCGAGATAATCTTGGCAGAAATGGTGAATCAGACATAATAATGGGAGGAGGCTGCCTTGCTGGCCAGCGCATCCACAAAGTCTGACTCTGACCCTTTTGATCGACAGGGTCAGGGCCAACAGATCGAAAAGCGGCTGACAGTGGAGAGTTGCGTTTGTGTGTCTGTCTGCTCCATACGTTTGCTTTCGTCTAATCTCCTCGATCTGGTGTGGCTTGCGGTCAAGAAGAGTGCTGCATCGAACCCCTGCTGTGCACCTCGTTCTTTATCTTGGCGACCCTCCGAGATGCTCGAAGTGGACGAGCCGATGCAACGCTGTCCACTAGCCGAGGACTAATAATGTAACC
>JAAOAJ010000416.1:0-56394 GCA_013781345.1 Fusarium coicis
ATAATAAACCTAGCACGGCTTAGTTTATCTACAGTTAGGAACCAACCCGTCACATCAATCGGGCCGGCCTGCGCTGTAGTGAATTCTGCCAAGGGAAAGTTCTTCTCGCGCAATTCTGCATAAGATGGCATTGTATCGGAGATCTCATTGGACCTGCATAGCGTATCAGTCAGTGTTATAAAGACAGCATGTACGGGAACATGAATCCTCTTGGCGAGTCGAGAATTTGCACCTTTCGGGCCTTGGGATCTTGACCTTCTGGGTCCTGAGGCCCCTGACCAAGACAGTGACGTTAGCAAATATAACACCAGATATGATCTCAATACTTACAATATTTCCCGATATCCAAGGAATTGAAGTGACAGTGTGACTTACGCCCATCGTTAGGTTCTCATATCTGTTTTAGTCAGTCTTCTGTTTGGGATTACGTCATATGTAAGACTTACATGTGCTGCTTTTCTACACCAGGATTTATTGCAAAGCAAAGGATCAAGCGGATGTCATAGATCCTAGGCATTTAAGGTCCAAAGGCGTAAGCTTTTATTTTGCAGAGAGTGGCTGCAGGTCATAATGCTCTAAAGTTACAAGAGAACGATCTTGGTCACCCAGAACAGCAGATGTCTCGGACTGGAAATTGAGAGTGGAAGGCATTGTGATGGCAATTAAAGATGAGAATGATAGACAAATAAGACATAAACAGGCAGAAAGATGACTCCTTGAATAGATGATTCGACGACATTATGGTGATCGTTTAAGCTTGTCCCTGCAGCTGGGGTTAAAGCTTCTCGATGTTGATTGGACAGCTCAGTGTATACTACATCTAGTTAGTATGCTGAGTCGCGAGCCGCATCCCTTTCTAATTGGGGCCAGGACCAGTAGACGCCCTTGGAATCAGCCGCTGTGGGGACTACCAGATCCCATGGGTCTTACTCCCTCAACGCGACAGAGTCGACAACTTCGCATCTCCCACATAACTGCATATAATGAGATTATTTTCTCCACAATCAGAGAGCACCTACTATTAATAGAATGGATTAAAAAGAGTCCCAATAGTGATTCTGTACCCCGTATATATTGGATAAATAGTTATCGTTTAATATGAAACTCTATTATGTAATAACTAACCCTAATCAAGAAATGCCGGCGAGCCAGCCCCTCATTACCCCAGACACAGACCCGAGGCATAAGATGGGCCGATTTCCCTGGACTCTTTAGTCAGTGGAACCCAAACCATTTCAAATTCCGCCATGCCCGCAAACACCCCTGCCACCTGTAGACCGGCTCGGTCGCCCACTGTCGACTCCCAGAGGCTCAAGAAGAGGGAGTCTGACCGCAAGGCCCAGCGCGTCTCGCGCGAGAGGACTAAGAGTCGTATTGCATATCTCGAGGACCTTGTACAGAAGCTGAGTAGCGGGGATGATCACGATAAAACCTTGTCCTTGATGGCTCAGCTGTCCGAGGTGACCAAACAGCGTGACTCCCTGGTTCGCTTTCTCGATTCTACTGCTCTGTCCTTTACTAGACGTCTCTCCGAAGCTAAAAAGTGGGAGAGTAGCACTGCATCACAAGAACAACCTCAAGAAAACCAACCAAGCGCGTCGGGTTCTGCCTACAGAGAATCTCCGGCATTGCTGCCGGACGTGCTGGAGACACCTCCGGCCGGCAATGAGCTTAGTCTGTTTTCGCCCGATTTCACCGGGATCCTCCCGAGTGATATGGCATTGGAAGGCGGCCAGGCCTGTACGAATCTTGACTCTGCAACGTACACATCGCATAGCCACGCCGCCGATGAGAAGACTTCAGCAGCGTCGTCGGCCTGCGACTGCACTTCTTCAGAGATAAGGCGCCTTTCGGACGGATCGGTAGTCAGCCGTAATATATGGCAAGCGGGCAATCAGGTCTTGAAAGGACCCCCTGGACACCTATCAACCTCGATGCTTGATTTAGAGTACGAAGCTAGCGAAGATGTTCCAGTGCGCGTTGTGCTTTATGGCTGGGATCATCTAGAGCAATCGGGGAGGTTGACACCACTTTGGAGGCGGATTCGGCACCTTGACGAAATCTGCTTTTCTGCTTGCGGCCAGGTTGAGCGTCTTGCCGTGATTCACATGGTTCACCGCTACATGCGCGCCTACGCTGACCCAACATCGGCCAATATCAGTACCATTCTACCACGATGGTATATGAAATCGTGAGTCTTTGTGTTTCTTTCCTCTTAAATTACTTCTTGACTAACTGACCAACTCAAGTACATCATCACAGGATGTCTCTGGTCATCCAGCTGTTGACTACTTTGCCTGGTAAGATTGAATTACCCTTCGTTAAACTTAACTTCGAGAGCTTACGTCTATCAACAGGCCGTCTTTTCGGCAGCAATTCTCGCGATACCCGCATCGATACTGCAGCAACTTATTCTGGCACATGTTCAAAGAGCATCTTCGTATCACCTGGCCATACGAGTTCCGCGATGTGTATTCCCTCAACGTAGGGCTGGGCAGGTATGGCCTTTCATCCTTATTCAGGGATACGATTTCCAATCTCGGCTGCTGGACAATGCATTCCGATTTCTTTTATCATTTTCCTGCACTCATACATGACGTGCCCAAGTCTCCGCAAACCAGTTTGCCTGTCACAGTTCATCCTTTGCCCCTTCAGACCAACTCATTAGGTTACCCTTCTCGAATCCGAACTCCATCACATCACCACAGCAGGTTCACGGAGGGCACGATCTCTGACCCTTCACAAGGTGACGAGGATGATCAAGGATGGAGCTACGATTCTACCTTGGGGGAGTATAACTGGGATTTGGATAACATCTGAACTCATAATTATATAAGATGGTGTTCGACTCATCCTCCAAATCAACTGACCCGTGCTTCAAAAACCATTTCCAACTTGGGGCAGAGAAGTGTGAACCCATCTGCTAGCCCTTCTTGGAACGCCTTTACTGTTTGGTTGGGTGCAAGGCGGACATTAAACTTGGAAGCAATTTGGGTTAGAACATGCCGAACTTCAAGAAGCCCAAGCTGCTTTCCAGCACAGGAATAACGGCCTTGAAATAATGTCAGAGAATCTATCATCCGGTTAGATTGCTGTCAGACTTACCAATTGAGAAAGGGGCAAATGCTGAAGCATCCCGGACAAGATCGGGTTGTGTTGTCCACCGCTCAGGAATGAAGTCATTGGGGCGCACAAAGCATCGTTCGTCTAGTCTGGTCAGCTGTGTCGTTAGGCATTTTGGGGCACGGCTTACCCCGGTTCAGTGTATATGTCGGTGTCTGAATAATCGTGTTTCCTGGGATAAATGTTCCGTCGATTTGCAGACCCTGCGGGGGTGTGATTCTCTGCAGGCCTGATGGAATAGCTGGGTACAGCCGCATAGTCTCATCGATGATAGCTTGAAGGTATTTGAGTTTGGCAAGAGCACTGTGGCTATGAGGCGAATCCCCTTGCTTCCTGAACTCGTCAACTTCGTTCTGTAACTTCTGATAGACCTGGGGATGGCGGGCCAGCTCAAACAGGGCACATGTCATGGTCGTGGAAGTAGTGTCGCTATGCAAATAAATCTGTCAGCTATTATCATAGCCTTGGTTAAGGTCATACCTTCCTGCAACCACAATTAGGTGGGCATCACCTAAGAGGTTGAGATCGTCTTGCTTCGTATGGACTGATTGTTCTTTGTAGGCACCAAGGAGCCAAGAGAACAAATCTGGGAGGTGCGGCTCATTCTGCCCTCTAGTTAGAAGAGACAGGAGAGATACGAATTGGCAGTAGCCCTACCTTGGTCCTCTGATCTACATGTTTTCGTAGCCATTTTAGGAACTGTACAATCTGGCGATTCAGGATAGGTATATCCTTTACAAGCAGGTACAGCCAAGAGGCGCGACCAATAGGGCTGCCCCACAGAGTCGACATCTGTGTCAGCTCCATGTAGTAATGCTTGACACCATCATTCAGCATATTGAAGCTCTTGCCAAATGCGAGGTCGCCCATAACGTCGAAACCATAAAAGCCGCACCAGTCCGTGATATCGACCGGCTTGCCGCACCTCTGTTGCAGCTGATTCATCAGCAACCCTGTGTATTTCTCAATTCTTGGCTCGTAATCTCGCATGGCTTTGGGAATAGTTAGTCTTGCTTTGCAGAAGCCAAAAGACGGTTTTTCTGTACCTTTAGCGCTGAGACCTCTGTCCCATACTTTTCTTCGGAGTGTATGCTCCTGCCTATCCCTTGTTGCATGCAGAGATATGGTAGGCACAAAAACATTATACCAAGGACCCTTTTTACAAGGAGATGAATTTTGGTAGATTGTGGCCACGGCGCTCGGTGATGCAACCGAAATCTCAGATGGACCTTTGTGTCGTGGTTAGCGTTAGGCCGATATGGGGCACAGAGGTAAGGAAATAAGTCAGTACCAAGTCTGATGAAATCGCCGTAGGTCTTATGTAGTTTCTGCACTTCGGAAAACATATGAAATTTTTTCATGGACATTGATATCGCGCACAAAGCAGACAGAGGAGCAAAGGTTGGACCAGGGAATTGGCGCAAGGGGTGAAAAAAGAATCGGTAGAGCACCATGCTGCCATATAGCCCGGCTACAAAGGCTGCCAGGAGCTCAGAAGCAATACACCAGGCATTGAGAAGGCTCTGGCGTTCCAAGGCACCATGATAAGCCAAAAGGCCAAAGAGCGATGCATAGATAAGACTGAACGAAGCAATGATACGATGAACGGCAACGTCCCACTCGCCAATCCGAAAAATAGCCAGGTGAGTAGCGACGCCACTTAAAGCCACACAACAAAGCGCAGAAAGACTTTCAAGTTGAATATTGAAAAGGGTAATCATGATGAAGATTGGTGATTGGTAGTCCAAGGAGAGTGAGTGCTATTGATATCACTCGCCGAGTTAAATGATATAGGCTGTCTCTATACTATGGCTATTTAACTATACGCAGACGCTGACATCTGATATCTTGACTCAGGGACAAGATCATTACCCCGCACGATCTACAAAAGCAATTGCTTACTTATGCAAGTGTACTATGCAAGACACATAAGAGTTCCTAACCCTACCTCAGACGTTGGGTGATCCTGAGTCAGTTGGCCCTGAGTAAGCCAGCTGGCCAGGAGTATACACAAGGATCGTTTTGAGGAGCAAGAGTACTCCGGAGATCGGATGATATAGAGTCATTGGAATGCGGACCTGGGCTGGGTGATAATATGATGCCATATTTGAGGTTTATGATAAAAGTCATATATATTTAGAAGATAATTTCATAGACCTGACATCAATCACATTCTGTCGGTGGGAAATGCTGACCTATTATCAGGTTATCACAACTGCCTCTGCTATTTTACAGAGTTATGCGCCAGCCGCTGATGTTCACTTCTTCCCAGTCCCCACATTCTTCATTCCATGGATACCTTACCTGATACGCCGACTGTCCAGTGCTACTGCTACAGGTCATTCGATATCTCATCTAAGAGGCTCACTCTGGCTTCACTGCTGTCCGGCTCTGCATCTTCGATGTCCATGCTAGAGAACGGGTCCCAGTCCAGACTAAATAAGTCAAACAACTCCTGATCAGACAGCGAGGCATTTGTTCCGTCCATCTCCATTACCAAGTCAAGAGAGCCGAGAGAGTGAATACTTTCAAGACCTTCAACAGCGTCGGAAACACTGGGTGGGATCCCGAGCTCAGTTGGGCGGCGACAGTATTCCATCATAGCAGACCAGCTACTGCTCGGCATAGAACCGCCTTTCAGTTCTTGCGAAGAACACAGAGCTCGTTCCATCACTGACGTATAGTTCAGATATTGGTATGGCTGGTAGGCTATAACGTCTGTCCAGCTTCGTAGGCAGCCCTTCCGCTGACTCGTCAGACCACTCTCGACTGAGATGACAGTTTGGCGAACAAGAAGGGTCAGGGGTTCAATTCCCTCAAATCGTGGTTGATGTGCCTCCAACATTTCAATTAATATTCGAAGCCGACTCTTGTTCGCAGTGGTCTGGCCACCGAGCCTGGCTTCGAATACATGCATCGCCATTGGGACAGCGGCAAAGACAGCCCTAGTACGATGGATCATTATTATCTGTTCCATCTTCACCTAAGGGGTTGTACTCACACACTAATAGGTAGAAATCGCGCAAGACCAAGTCGGACAGGCTCCGACAGATGGTCGATAAAACGAAAGGTGGAAGAACGAACCTCGTCGATGAGGGCAGAGGGGAGAGATTCATTCAAATCACACAAGTCAATATCAGCGATGAGCTTCTGGTGATGGAGTAGCAATTTAGCTGTACTTGACTCTTCTCAGTTTCTATGGCTTTAGTTGAATTTCCAAGTTGACTTACTAGTATTGTATGTATACAAAGTTCGTGTACACAATAACAGACGGATGCCGTTGCTGACTTCCGTGACACAGTTTGAGGAATTCTTCTCCGGTGGCACTGAACCAAGTAGAAAGATTCTCTCGGCATGTAGATAGAATTACGTGGTCATCAGCACATACAGTCTCCAGGTGATGTGAGGCATTGCGATGCCGAGCCATAAGCTCAAGTAAATCTCCTATTGTGTAGCTTAATGCGATCAGCCGACAGAATACCCTAAATAGTTGGGCTTTTGTGTGTGGCGTATAGACCAAAGACCCATTGAACTCGGAGCTAAAGTCGCCTTCCGCTGGTAGCGGGTATTGCCCAGAGATCTGTACGCATCGCCTTTGGCCAAGAGAGATACTGCGGTCACGGAGGATACAACACCACCAGAGCCGCTTCAGTGCGCCTGTGTCAGCTCCATTGCCATGTCCCGCATGGCTGGCACCAAGGCTTTCAGCGTGTTTGATCGCTCTGGTCAACCATACTGAGTTGGGCGTTGGGTGATCGCTGCCCAACGAGACAGGTAAAAAGGTGAGCAGCAAGGCCCCCCGTGCTAGGTCGACGGTAGAGGATTCGATGTCAAAGACATAAAGAAGCTTGCTCAAGTCAGCTATTATCCGCACTTATTGGGACAGAGTAAAAGTACCTTGGCTCGTTGATAAAACCTAGCGGCGGCAAGGCGAGGACTTTCAAACCCCAATTCTTTCGTTACAGATTCAGACACGAACTAAAGCAATGTGAGCTAATACCACTAAAGTGCAATCGAGTTCACCCACGCTGCAAGAAGCAAAGAGCATTGCCTGGATTAAGAACAATGATACCTTATTCGTTTTCTGTTTATACTGTTCCCAAAACACAGACTCATCTATCAAGGGGAGCATCGGGTGGACGTGTAAGAAGTATTCTTGAATGAATTCGTCTAGTATGGGTCTTGGTGGGACGCTTAAGCATCCTTGTTGTCGTAAGAAGGTGGCATCATCTAGAGGAAGTTTACTTAGGTCTGGGTCGTTGATGAAAGTAAGACGGTTATCTGCCGGCCCCAACTCGCCTTTGGACCTAGCATCAGTTGACTCTATTTGTGCGTTATTGAGATGGCATGGTGAGAGATTTGATGATGAGAATTGGTAGACTCCCAGTGACGAGTTGTCGGTTGTAAACATGCCATCCTGGATCCAGATGTCTTCGGGAGTAGTAGTCGTGGAGCCAGGGTTGGTCTTGATCGTGACTCTCGCGTTTTTGGTGTCGAGCCTTCTGCTATCGAATCGAATGGGTAAGCTTCACTGGTGTTACTGATTCCCTGCCGGTCAATGGATGACTTACCGCTTCGGCTTCCGGCCCCTTACCTCACAGTGGACCTCATCGAGACGGCAGTTCAGACAGGGTGAGCCTCCAAAAGCTAGGTCGCAGCGGATCTTTCTGGCCCTACAATGGAGGCATGCTTGCTTGGCGCGACGTGTTGGCATACCGAGGTTGATGAAGCGCATCGGGAATCTTCTTCAACAGATCCACAACTGGTAACTGAGTTTACAGTTGTCAAGAGTTGTGAGAAGCTGAGACTACAGCCAGGGATTGATCAGTTTGTGTTTCCCCAGATCACATTACCCCATACCCCACAATCAGCTAATGCATCTTGACTCAGGAAACGCTGCCTCAGCGTTTTCGCCAGAATACGGGTCCCACCATGCACGCGCTCTGACCCTAAAAGGAAAATGACATTAGTCAGAATTTTCTGACAAAAGCTCCTTCTGAGGGGTGAGGTATTAGCCGAAGATCAGCCGAAAGATTAGATTAGCCGCAAGCTCCATGATCGTTTTGTGTTCTTGCTAGACACCTTATTCTGTCCAGTGCGCTCATGACAGTAGCAGCAATGGGGACAAGATCCTAACCGAAACAGCATGTGTACGATAAGAATATTCCCTTTCATATACTACTAGCATCATATCATAACAAGCTTCCTTGAATTGATAAGAAGAATTTATTTAGCTATCTATTCTGCGCCGTCAACCATGCTACCCTGCACGATGTACTCGCTCGTTCTTCGACCAATTACAGCTGTTTCTGCGACTGACCCTACAGGGGAAAACCGCTCAGCCTACGGATAGACCTAGCGCGACCAAGATTGCCTGAGCTCTCAACCCAGAAGATATACAGGCCAGACTGACCTAAGATATTTGACTTTACAATAACACCAAACGACAGAATTGGCAGCTGGAAATTTTGCCGATAGATATATCAGGCCCCTCGGCCCAAGCAGTGGAGATGCATGATGATAGACATTTGCCTGCCGTTTTCGGTGACCGACTAAACCAAAGTGCTCAACCAATGAGATGCTGCTGAATAACCACGCGCTGATTGGTATTCACAAGCAAAGACCAAATCGCAACAGGCTTCGTGCATATGGCCTCGGAGCACATTCTCGATCAGGATCCTTACAGAAGCTAAGGTATCCAGTCGGCTATGCGGCACAATCATCTGAAATACAGGCAAGGAGAATAAGTATAAATTCCAAGATGAAGGACCTGGTTGCATCAATGGCGATTCCGTTTGCATTGGCAGGGTTGAGTGGAAGACTTCAGGTTGATTTGACAACAAGGTGACATTAACTCAAGACATGATTGCTGATCTATTCTTTTTTGCGGTAGGCGCTCTAGCCAAAGTCAGCTTCCCGCCTATCCCGTCCGATCTCTCAACTCCGGTACAACAAAGACTGTCGCTGGATGGACCAAACAGTGAGTACAACTTCAAAGTATAAGTTTCATCACTCAACTCTATTAGGTGTAACCATTGGCTGGAACACCTATGCCAAGCAATCCAAACCTTGTGTGCAGTATGGCTTGTCAAAAGACAAGCTTGATAAGCAAGCATGCTCGGATATATCATCGACATATCCGACTTCTCGCACCTGGGCTAACGCCGTGACTCTTGACAATCTGTCGCCAGCAACGAGATACTACTACAAGATTGTGTCTAAAAGTTCAGTTGTTGACCAGTTCCTCAGCCCTCGGGCAGCTGGAGACACGACACCATTCGCCATCAACGCCATCATTGACCTTGGTGTGTACGGAGAGGATGGTTTTACTATCAAGATGGATCAAACGAAGCGAGATGTTATCCCCAACGTTCAGCCTGCTTTGAACCACACGACCATCGGCCGTCTTGCAACAACAGCTGATGACTACGAATTTATCATTCATCCTGGAGATCTCGCGTACGCTGACGATTGGTTCCTGAAACCCAAGAATCTGCTTCATGGCGAGGAGGCCTATCAAGCCATTCTCGAGACATTCTACAATCAGTTGGCCCCCATCTCTGGCCGAAAGCCTTACATGGTCAGCCCAGGAAACCATGAAGCAGCATGTGAAGAGATCCCCATCCTCAACAATCTCTGTCCTGAAGGTCAGAAGAACTTCACCGATTTCATGTACAGATTTGGCCAAGTGATGCCTCTTGCCTTTCCTTCAACCTCCTCCAGTGACGCTGCGAGAGTGAGTGCAAACAAGGCTAAGCAACTGGCAAACCCGCCATTCTGGTTCTCCTTCGAATACGGCATGGCACATGTCGTCATGATTGATACCGAAACCGATTTCCCCGACGCACCAGACGCACCAGGTGGCTCAGCTAATCTGAATAGCGGACCTTTTGGTAGTCCCAATCAGCAACTCCAATTCTTGGAAGCCGATCTTGCATCAGTTGACCGTACAGTCACACCTTGGGTCGTTGTTGCAGGTCACCGCCCTTGGTACACTACTGGCGATGAAGGTTGCAAGCCTTGCCAAAAGGCATTCGAAGGGTTGTTGTACAGGTATGGCGTTGACTTGGCTGTCTTTGGGCACGTACATAACTCACAGCGCTTCTACCCCATCTACAACGGGACTGTTGATGCTGCGGGAATGAAAGACCCCAAGGCGCCTATGTACATTGTGTCTGGAGGTACAGGAAACATCGAGGGACTGAGCGCTGTGGGGAAGAATGCTACTGGAAACGCATTTGCATATGCGGATGACTTTAGTTACGCGACTATTCGGTTCCTGGATGCCCAAAACCTACAAGTCGACTTCTTCCAGTCATCCACAGGGAAACTCTTGGATCAGTCCAAGCTTTTCAAATCCCACAACAAACAGTTTGTGAGGCAGAACTAGAAAAACAGCAGTGATGTTATCGCACTTAACCACTTTCTTGAGTAGCATGGCTTCTCTGGCCTCCCTCGTTGAGGGTCTGGGACAGATACTTCAAGATTTACGACGGGGCAATTGAAATTTATGCTCTCACCGCAGTACATAGTCAATTACTTTCACCCCCCTCTCCCTCAGGCCTTCCAGTAAGACTCTTGGACCAAAGTTGGTCCATCGACCTTTTGTAACAATGTACCAGAATGGGGTACCATTATCCATCCAGTGTAGTTCCTATTCCTCTAGGATCGGGATATCATCCAGTCGTGGGTCTATATGATATCGCTTTCCATCTGGATCCTTAAGGACAGGCCTTTCACTACGTTTGGGATAGCTTAGGCGCTAACCCCTGGGTATCTCGCTGAGAATTGCTTCGCCGGCCAAGAGTGATGGGTGAACACACGGCCCTTTGAGTTTGTACTCGTTGTCCTCTATCGACCGAAGGCAGATGGCAGCCAAGAAAGACAACGACTAGGTCATCAGGCTGGTAGCCTCGGGGGCCTGGTACGATGTAACCCATCTTGGTCAGATATATAGAGCGATTGTGCAGGTAGTAAGTCAAGTGTGTAAGTTGGCCACCAAGCGTCTTACGATAGGCGCTGATTTGCTCAGCTAACTGCTTAAGTATCTTGTTGATGAACGTCGGTGGATGAAGAGGTCGCTTATATGTAACATGAGGAAGAACTGCTGAACTTTATGGAAATCCCAAGTCTCTGGTTCTGGGCCCAGATAGTGTCGTGCTGCGTCTAACACAGTAGCCTGGAGCTCGGGCTGAGAATTCTGACTGTCCTGGGGCCCCACTAGCTCCGTGATGTAGTCGCAGCGTATACCTTTACAGTAACAGTTGCTCTTTGGTCAACGCACGTCCATTCTCGGCAGAACAATAGGCAGCTCGACCGTAAGTTATAGGCCGCTGGAGTTATATCCGCTCTAAGTCGTGGATCTATGTCGGCTTAGACGCCGAGTCGCACAGCGACATCAACTTGAGATCCTGATGGTACGTCGACGCTTGAACTAAAGCATCGCGATAGACGTCCTTGACGTCCTTTCTATAATTAAACACAATCTCGCTAGTGAAGTCACCCTCTGCGAGACCTAATAGGATAAAGACTCTATCCCTTAGCTCTGTTACCTCATAGGCATGTGTGTAGTTACAAGAGAGAAAAAGTCCCTCAAGTGTTAAAGGGGTGAAAAGCTGTGAGTATTGGAAAACTTGACTATGGTATGGATGTCGATAGTGCTAGCCAATGCCTCTCTTTTTGAAGTAATTATCTTGATAGCGCTCCTGAAGTGCAGCCAAGGCATGCTGTGGTCTCCTACCAGGATAATCGTGTATTTACCCGCCAGTAGGATCTCTTGATGTACCCAGAGTTAGCGGAACCAGGACTGCGATATAAGGGATATCAAGGCCTTCTATTGGCAGTTAGAGAACGGCATTAGCTTGGACCAGTTGTGTGAGTTGTCTGGCTATCTTCTTATGATTAAGTCATACTTGTCTGGTTTAAACGTTATTCGGTTATCCAAGATGTCATCCTCCTTGTTGGTAAAGTCGACGCAGTCGGCCAGCTCTCCCAGCATGGCGATAGCGATGGGGCTGTGCTCGTCTGCGGGGCCAAGCCAGGCGATGACTCGCTGAGCGTGCTTGTATATATCGCGCATACGCAACACCTGCGCGGCGCGTTTATCCAGATCCTTTTGATTGATGCAGATCGAGTTAGCCTAGAGGATCTGGTTATCGCTTTGGTGACGGATCTTTTGCAACGCCGAAGCAAGATTGCGGCCAGTGGCAAGTGTCCTTGAGGACTCCTTGTTGTAGATGCATAATTTGCTATGACTGATCGGTCTTGGGTGCCTGAGATCTATGAAATCTGGATGTGACTGGTCACCCCAAGTGTACGACATTGTATCGCACCGCGTAACGTGATCGTCTTGGATATGCTTCACAACGACGAGAGCGCCCGAGAGAGGGTCTCTCTCTTGAGCTGCTGCATCCAGCGCTAACATCCTGATCTCATTCTCCTGCAAACTGTTGTATCTGAGGCTTCCGCTGACCATCTCGAGTCTACTTGCTGAAAGAAACAAAAGATAAGCACTAACTGTTAACGAAATTAGATATCTTTGTAAAATTTAAGGACCAAAGCTCTGCACTACCCCACAATATTCATCTTTCATTAGGGGACAGCCCTAGTGGGCTGTTCCATGTTAGAGCCTCAAACCATATGCGTATATTACAAACACTCAAGATCTGCAGGTTAGTTCTGCAATCTATCAACCCTCCAATCAGTCTAGAGCGCTGGATCCATACTACGAACCAGTAGAGCCAATATCGCTAATACAATAAAGGACTATCGCTAGTCCACAGGATAAATAAGTAAAGCTTAACACGGGAAAAAAACTTTTTTTCCTCAGCTCTTGCTTGACAAAGCATCAAACAGAGGACACCGTTGATGGCCACCGGGAATGAGCCGAAGGTACAGCTACAGGCTAGCGAAACTGATTCGACCTGCCTGCACCCAGAAGCGGTGCATGTTATCTTCAGCGATAATTTATTAAAGAACCTCGACTTTCACCTGGCGAGGTATATTCACAAAACTCATTAGAAGCTCCTCAAAGTCTCTGGACAGAAGAGGCCACCAGCAGCGACAGAGGCGTCCCGGACAAGATTGCTTCCCTCCGAGAGATTGAAACGATAGAGATTGAACTGAACTCCCTGATGGAAATGGCATGATACCGGTAGACAGACTAAGTGATAGCCCTGACTTGATTGTCTGAGATTTTGACAAAATCAGATCCATTAAGGTGTTATGAATGAAGAAATATGTGAGGAAATAAACCATTTATTGAGCGACAATCACTGTTGGAATTCGGAATATGGCCACGAGAGTGTTTAATAAAAGTGGCGTAAGGGCGGGTAGATCATTTCATGCCGAGATACTTGTCCCAAGACCTTGGCACATTCTTTATGCAATCTCAATCAGGGGGCAAGGTCATCAAACTGGTTAGATTATATGTCTATCTTGTGGTTTTTTATTTCTAGATTGAAAATGCGTTAATTATAGTTAGCGTCTCTCTCTGGATATGTATATATACTTATATAAACCGATTTTATATAATTTACTTTAATGTTATAATACACGCTCCTGCCTACTTGATTAACAGGGACAGATAAAGTCTTAGCATTCTTTTTTAACATGTAAAACTGGGCCTTATTAGCTGAACTTAATCTAGGGTATCTGCCCCGCAAAAGCTTGATGCATCGGCGATTAGCATTCTTATTGTCTTACAATTTGTCAGTCCTCCCTTTGCTGAGCTTCCGTGGCGCTGGAAGTCAGACACCAAGGGATAAGTGCTAAAATGACACTCTGCCGTACTTGCCGACAAATTGTCGCAGTACCTGGCGAACTAGAAATGTGACCAGTAGAAGTTGCTGATTGGGTCGGAGTGAACACGGATATGCCATCTCCCTGTGAGATGTTTGCAGGTGTCGCGTTGGGAATGCAGGGATATATTCTTATCTCGATATGATACTGTGAGGCAAACAACGCCTGCATCAGCTTCTACACTAAGCACATTAAAGTATATGGCTTAGCGGTCTTTTCTTCTTGAATTACTATTCCCTTTTTTATTATCATTCTATGCTGTTACAGTAACCCAGAGGTCAAACTAACTAAATTCCAGCAGACTCGGATGTAATACCTGACGGATGTCTTGGGCGTTCACCCAAAAATGAAGGGAGATTGGGTATCTTGGCGTAACTCAAGCCACCTGGGTTATCCCCTCAGCTCGCTACAGTGGCCGATGCATATAAATATCTAAGTCGCTTACTATTCTTTATACCATATCATCAGTCTATCATTCATTGCTCACCGTAGGCCATTATTTGGCAGCCACTCGTTAAACATGCGTTTGTCCTCGTTCCTCCTCGCGGCATGTGCCTCGAGCGCATTCGGGCAGTTCAACCACAATATCAAGAGATTCACAAACTCCAGTATTCCTTCCACAACGACTTCTGGCTCTGTTCCCAGTTCAATTGATACCAGTGCTTCTACGACTAGTAGCACTGCCCCATCCTCGGTGCCCATCTCTCTTGGAACAGCCCAGCTTGGTGCAGGTGCCAGCTACACCACTGCACGTGATGGTTCTGCGGCAGTGTAAGTATATCTTAGCAACTACCCAGCACGAGGCACTGACACACTCTAGCTCTCTCTTCATCCGAAATGGAGTTGCTACGTTCAGACTCGTACCCTTCCTAGCCCGCTTCGCTGGCCTCCGTGTCTTTGTCGTCTTTAGTGTCCTCGTCAGGCCTCCTCCCAGAGGCCTTAAGCGTCAAGTATCCGAAGGATGTAGCCTCGAAGTTCAGTTGGACGGCCAAAGCATCTACCAGCAAGTGATGACCGACACGGGCGGATCAGAGCTTGGACAGAGAAGCAACCCCGTCAGGCTCAACGCTGAAGGTCGCTCTGATCTCCAATACTTCCTGACTTGTGGCTCCGATGCTGTTGAGGTTGTTGTTTCTCATCTGTCTTTCGACCAAGCTGGCGACGATGCAGAGACCACACCTATTGCGCCCCTCCCAACAGGCACTGGAACGCCAGGTGTTACTAACACTAACTCTGACGGACTTACAACCAACTCTAACGGAGAGACTGTTCCCCCCCCCAACACAAACTCCGCAGGCTTCACCACAAACTCCAATGGCGAGACTATTTTCCCCACTGGAACTAACTCGGCTGGTTTCACTACAAACTCGAACGGAGAGACGATCTTCCCTCCTGGTACTAACTCTGCTGGCTTCACTACCAACTCCAACGGTGAAACTATCTTCCCGACCAACACCAACTCCGAAGGCTTCACCACAAACTCCAACGGGGAGACCATCTTCCCCACTGAGACCGCGACTGGCACTGAGGATCAAACTTCCGCTCCAACTGCTACCTCTCCTGCTGGCTTCCCTGACTCCATTGATGCTTTCGCCCTCTTTGGCTGTGTCGGATCTGTTGATGGCTTCCCTACGTTTGAACTCGCTGAATCGGATACCTCTATGGATTTGGATCAGTGCTCTACTCTCTGCCAAGGCCGAGCCTACTTTGGTGTTTATGATACGTAAGTCGCACGCTCCCGTTCTGCCCTTGTCTACATTGCTGATATTGTCAGTGACTGCTACTGTGGTGATGAGATTGATGGCGAGGAAACTGCCCGCACTGAACTGGATTCCTGCGACATTGAGTGCCCCGGCGATCTCACTCAATTCTGTGGTGGTAATGCTCAACGCCGCAGGATGCACACTCGCCAGACCATTCCTTCTGATCGCCTCCTCACGGTTTATGTTGCTGCTGGTGGACAAACTGAAATTGTCACTGAAGAAGTCACTCGAACCATCACTGATCAATCAACCTTCGTTACAACCATCGCCACTACCGTTGCTGGACCTGTCACCACTGCTACCGAGCGAGTAGTATACATCTTCGTTGAAGCTGACTGCGGCGCCTGCAACGGCCAGTGGGTCTACATCCCTGAGGTCTGTGACTGCCAGGGCGGGTTCCAGTATGTTCCCTACTTCTGCTTCGGAGGTAGCTGCTCTGGAAAGACTGTACATAAGTCTGAGGAGTGTCATGATTGGTGGAACCACAAGGACTTCTTTGTGCCAGCAGACTGTGAGGAATGCTCCGGTGGAGAAATTATCTACAAGCCTTGGGAGAACTCGTGGGGTACACCTGACAACTGCAAGTCCGAGGAGATTCCTGCCTGTGAGGGACATAGGTGCCCTGCTGTCTACCCCAGCAACAACAAGGGTCAGAACGGAGGTGGTAGCAGTGATCACTTTAGCAGCTACCAGCCTGGCAAGCACCATGGAGGTTCGGACAGTGGCTCCAAGGGTGGTTCCGACAGTGGCTCTAGCTACGATGACCACGGCAAGGGCTCAGACGATAATGGCTCGAAGGGTAATAACCCCGAGTGCATTGGAGATCATTGCACCGGACCCTACGGTGGCGAATCCAACCCAAACCCCGGTGAAACCCATGAGACCAGCGGCGGCGACTCTCACGGTGAGCCCACACCTGGCGGCAAGCCAACTGACGTTCCCATGGTTGTTAGCGGCGCCGGCAAGCAGGTTACTAGTTTGTTTGCCCTTCTCGCTGCCATCGTCCCTGCTCTTCTGTAGTCATTAAATTATGTCCTTTATTATTCTTCTACTAGTTGGTAAACTTATCTCGTAGTAAGGAAAGTTTAGTTACTCTCATATATACATCTTTAATACTTATGTTATAATTTAATCGCTACCAGAATTTCTGTGATAACTATTTAATGCTTTCAATTACCACGATGCCCTAGATAACAATTCTATTGTCGTGTGCTCACCTGGCTTCAAGTGGCGGCGTTGATATGGCATATTCTTGCGTTGCTATTCTTGTCGCCTCATTGTCCATTGTGGCGTATGAAGAGACGGTAACTTGGTGGACATCTGATGGTAACTCGTGCTCATCTTCCGACTAACCGGCTGTGGAAGAAGCGGCTGGTCGGGTGCGTCCCAATAGGCCTAGCTTCTGTCGGGGTGATTGATCTGGGATTTCGGAACCAGAACGCCACGCGGGGAGATAAGATCAATTATCGGCAAGGACTCCATGGTCAGGAATAATGTGACACCACAGTTCTCAGTCAAGGCCCATAAGAGTACAAAATAGTCTGTAGAAGACCACCGAACTAGCATACATGGTCTTGTCTGGCCTGATTATATTATTGCCAGATAATTGAATTTTCAGGGCCCTCGCGCAATCACTGTTCATATCTTGACTGTTTTGGCACTGACAGCCAAAGACCTTATTATGGATACAACTAACAAAACCATTGAAGGCGAAATCCGCCACTTTGAAAAGGCAGTCGCTGAGTCTGAAACAGCTCACATTGATCATTCCCAGGAGAAGAAACTGCTGCGAAAGATCGACCGCCATCTTGTCCCAATACTTAGCCTGCTCCTGCTCTGTGCTTTTGTCGACCGGTATGTCCAAGCTCGGGGGATTAGCATTCTGCAGTAGCTCACAATATCAAAGTATCAATATTGGCAATGCTCGAATCCAGGGTCTTGAAGCTGATCTCAACATGTCTGGAAATGACTATAACATTGTTGTCTTTACTTTCTTCATCACCTATATCCTGTTCGAGGTGCCATGCAACATACTCCTCAAAAAGACCAAGCCATCAGCATTTCTGAGTCTTATCATTGGAGCCTGTGGTATCATTACCATTGGACAAGGCGTTACAAATTCCTTAGGTGGCTTAGTCGCTTGCCGTGTACTAATCGGTCTTTTTGAAGCAGGATTTGTCCCTGGTTGTGTCTACCTGATCTCCATGTTCTATAAGCGCCACGAACTGCAATGGAGGATAAATCTCTTCTACGCAGCATCTATCTTGGCTGGTGCTTTCTCGGGCCTTTTGGCGTACGCAATCGCCCACATGTCCGGTGTCGCCGGCTACAGCGGTTGGAGGTGGATCTTCATACTGGAAGGTGAGTAATGTCTTGAATATAGGCCTGCCCTGGCAGCTGTTAATCTTTTCCAGGAGCTGCAACCGTTCTAATTGCGGCGTTCGCATACTTCTATACTCCAGACTGGCCACAGACTGCAAGATTTCTCAATGATAGGGAAAGAAGCCAACTCCTGGCTCGAGTAGCTGAAGAAAGCCCAGATGCTACGATGAACCATTGGGATAAGAAGACTGCACAACGTGTTTTCGGAGATATGAAGATATGGCTTGGGTAAGCAGAGAAGAGAGCGTTTTTATTGAAGCTGGCTCTGACTTTCTGTCCTAGTGCTTTGATGTATCTTGGTATCGTCACCACGACATACAGCACCTCGTTTTTCATCCCTACCATCTTGAGACAGCTAGGATGGACATCTCTTCGGGCGCAAGTGATGTCCATCCCTATCTACATCGCAGCAGCTGTAGTTACATTGACTGGAGCTATACTTTCTGATCGACTGAAGCATCGCTTTGGCTTCATTCTGGTTGGTTGCGCTCTATCCACTATTGGCTATGGCATTCTTCTTGCATCGCCTTACGTCCATGTTGGAGTGCAATACTTTGCTCTTTATCTCGTTACATGCGGCTGCTGGCTTGCACAACCTATCACAGTCGTCTGGCTTAACAACAATCTCGGAGGTCACTACAAACGTGGTGTTGGTGCTGCCATACAACTATCTATTGGTAACTGTTCTGGGTTTGTCGCGTCGAACATTTTCCGTCCACAGGATCAGCCAAGATTTCTTCTCGGGTATGGGGTCGGACTTGGCTTTGTATGGCTTTGCGTAGCTGCAGCTTGTGCGTTTGACTTTTGGATCCGGAGGGAGAATAAGCTACGTGACAAGGGGAAGCGAGATTATCGCCTCAACGCACCCGATGAGGAACTGAATAATCTTGGGGACGATCATCCCAGCTTTAGATTCACCCGTTGAATAATCTGTGTCGCATTGGCATGCTAGGACCTTGTCATTTGGGCTGTTTTATAGTTTCGAGCTAAAAACATCTTAATGGGATGTGAGGTTGTCTTGGCAGTCCTTGAGGCTGTTGAGGAGGATACTTTCTGGGAGTAGGGGAAAGATGGTAATAAACTGAGACTCCTACAGAAACCCTCCCCGCATACCTGAGCTCAAGCTGCTCTGGCTAGTGTGATTGGTGACGTTGTAACTAGAGGGTTCACACTGAAGCAGATCGTCCAAGAGCGCCCATGTAGAATCAAAGTCGATCCCTGGAAGATCACCCACAAGCTCTCCGGAGTCCAATAACCGCTGGCTATCATCCACAAAATTATCTCCTTGCTCTGTCATAGCGTCTCGCTCTCCAGTGTGTATCTGTGTTTCGAGTGGAAATTTGTTAATTCCAGGTCCGAATCCTGGAAGCCGTGTTTCTAATACTCCCAATATTCTTAGTGCGTGAGATGCCGCAGCAGAGTGTAGCTTGTATTCATCAAATACGCGCATACACTGCGACCATGAAGCTTGGATCGAAGCTTTGTCGATATCTCCATTCATCACAGTGCAAAGACGTGCAGCAGCCAGTACCACAACGCAGGCAAACGCATCTACTCTGTTGTCAGCTACTCAATAGAGCATCACATGCCAAGTCTCGTCTTACAATGTATCTTGTGGGAAATGGATGTCCAGTAAGAGGTGCCCATATTGTCATGCATATGTGCTACCAGCTCTTGGGCTGTGGAAATACAAAGGGCGGATGCTTTCAGGGCTAGGTGCTGTTCAAGACTATCTCGACTTTTTATCGTGCTTCCGGCCCTCGTTTCTCTTGATCTCTGAGCTACTAGGAGTACAACTGGCCTGAGGAGGAATATGCGTATGTATAATAATCTGAGATCAGTTCAAGGTTAGCTAACAGACAAGAAGAAGCCTGGTCTAGCACAGAAGGGGCAAGTGGCATAAGTTACCTGGAATACAATATTCGAGACCCCAGAGCAACTCCAGATTCATCTGTACAGGTCGAGTCCATATAGCTTTCAGAGGTAGCCAAAAAGGCCGGGAGTGATTCTTGAAACTTGTTTAACTCCCGATGGTAGCCCATGATAACTTGTATCTCCTCTCCTAACCAGGAACCTGTACTCTGGTCATGAGGGTTGGACTTCTTTTTGACGTAGAATTCAACCAATATCTGATATAAAATGTCAAACAAGTCGCAGGAGTAGACGAAACAGCCCATCTGTGGATAGGCATTTGTTGGTTGAGCGCCTTGGCGGGTTTTCGATAGATATTCATCATTGATCATCCCAGGCTTGGGCACACTCGATGAGTCTAAAACCATCGGTGGCCGGCCGAAAGTACAGGCGAGCTGGCTGTTGCAGGCACGATTCGTTTAGTTCAAGAGTATATATATGATGATCAAGTACTCACCGGTCTAGGAACACACACGTATGCCATACTCTCCTTTCCATTTCTCGCTCGAGCTGGTTTATTGAACCGCGTTTGCGATCAAGATGAAGACCAATGCTTTGCGCCGACCGAATGGCTAAACCGACAGTGTTCCAGCATCTATTAGCATATTCTGTAGACTGCAGGTACACGCCTGTGAGTAGCAAAAGCTGTACAAGAGCTAATGTTGGATGATCCAAAACTTCGTCTGTTAACAGAGCTTTTGATCGCTGGTAGAACTTGCTCGCCATGGTCGACTTTCGGGTCGGCTCGATCTGTTCGCTAAATTGACATCCGGTTGCCAGGACTATATTGACAGTCGAGAGGAAAACCGCGTCGTCGGTATTGCAGATTCGATCCGACCCTTTGGCATCGTCTACCATCCATAACTTATTGTAGATTCCCGTGAAAGTTGGTCTATGTAAAATAGGCAGTATTGGGTGCAAGAATTTCCAGTAGGCCTGTACAAAGCCGTCGGCTACTCTCCGGGGCGGAAGAAACAATGCTTCTTCATCGATGGTTTGGAAGAACGGATATGGATTCTTAGCTGGATGATGAGAGACCTTAAAGACTGAATGATCTCGGGTCACAGTTCTCAGCATTGACTGAATAAATGATATTGGTGATGACTGGCCAAGATCTTTATCATCGCTGCATTCGGGAGATGGAACTACTACCATCGCGTCGCTACTGACAGACTCGGTTCTTGGAGGTGACGGAAGCCTGTCATCTGACTGGAAGCTTTCGAGATGAGGACAAGAAATCGATGGAGGATCGTCTGTCATAGCCATACCGGGCTGTTGTTGTATTTGGGGATGCCGGTTATCCTTCCTTTGGCTGAGGAAAGTGTCCTGAGCTGGAGAGAAGTTTCGGTCCGTGGTTGATCCAGATGTGACGCTGGACATTAGAAAAGTCGTCTGGGACTGTCGCTCATACTCTTGTACTCGAGCCTCAAGATCCGAGACATATCTATATTTACCCAAGTTTAAAATATTGCTCTTAGAGTGCCGTTGTATCTTTACCTTTTTGTTGTGAGAGAGCTCTGTTGATAGAGACAAGTAGCACTCAGACCCTTAGCTTCGCACGCTGAACAAGCAGGTTGCCTGCCGTCACATCGCGTCTTTCGCTTGCGGCAATATTCGCATGCGAGTGCGATCTTACGGCGTTTGGCAACCTTTCGTCCACTTTCATCGTGTACCGTGGGTGCGTTCATGGCCAGTCTTGGGGTGATTATCGCTGGTAATCTTGCTTGGATTGACCAGTTCACCTCCCGCTTTCTCAAATGGGCTTCGGATGCTGAGGTTTATCTGCATAGAAAATGCGCCAAACCCAACTACGTTGATCAACTGTTACCCCGCCTTTTGGTCTGCTTGGCGGACTGTCTGCCGATCGTGACTCTGGAGTCTAGACTGAGCATAGGCCGGTGAACTCACCCCGCTTCCGACGCTGGACCACGTTTGCCGATGTGTACTAACGTTAGTAAGTTTTTAGCAATTAAGCAAACATCAAACATACATCAATATCGCCATTATAACAAAACCAAGGGTTCTAAATTGATGAAGTTAAGGATGAAAACATAGAGTATACATTATAAGAGAGTAGGTATAGCCTCGTTCTGTAATATAGAAGCTTTAGTAGAATAATAAAATAAACACAGAACTCAGGGCTTCCATGTCTGGTAATAGTAAAGCTAATGCTATTCAACTTCCCATTGGAGTCAAAATCTTGCTTCATCTCGAATAATGTCTCCCTTTCTTATACTTCTCGCATATGTACAAATAACCTCGCACCAGCCGGGCCAGCATTGAACGTGTCATACATTCTCATATCTTCCTCAGTCATGGTCTCATCAACCCTTGCATCAAATCTCAAAAAGAAAGCCGCAGTAAGCTTGGAAAGCTCCAGTTGAGCGAGACTATTATCTTAGCTGATGTAACTGCAGTGAATGAAGTTTCTACAACTTACTTGATGCCGATGCACCTCCTAGAACCAACAGAAAAAGGTGTCCAAGATGCCTTACGAGCTTCGTTGCCATCAGCGGTCAGCCATCTCTCAGGAATAAATTCCTCAGGTAATGGAAATGCATCCTCATTGCGGTGTATGGTGAAGTTCTGAGTTCCCACGATAGTCTAGAAAATTCTGAGTACATAGTAAACAATGCATGCGTCAGGTTTGGCTTACCCCTTTAGGCACTGGGATTCCATCAATTACGGTATCGTTATTTGCGGTGCGTGGCAAGGTCGCCACGATAGTGGGATACCTTCGAAGGGTCTCATTGATAACAGCCTGAAGGTATGGTAACTTGCTGCATGCCTTTGCGTTATTACAATTAGTGAATACCACTACCATCATGGATAGGTGCAATTACTTGGTAGTCGGGGACCAAACCTGGCTCTGGGAATGCTTGGAGGAGCTCTGACTTCAGCTTTGCTACCACCTTGGGCTGTTTCAAACACGCCCAGAGTATGTATACGAACGTGTTTGCTGTAGTTCCGCTTCCGCCGAACCTAGTCAAATACTTATCAGCTCGACCGAATCGTGCTAGCACCTGTCTATCATCGTGTCTGAACTCACATGCCTCCCATACATTCCTCCGCAAGCTCCGAGTTCGTCAGAGGCTGCGCCGTGTCTCCGCTCTTCTCCGCACTGAGGACATTTCGGAGGAAGGGTGTGTGCGAGTCTTTCTGGCGTATTTCTTCAATAAGCTTGAGTGCATACTACACAAGATTAGTCGGTGTTGAATGAAGCAGTGTATATTCTAAGGTTATTCACGTTTTTCCATGTGCGAACATCCCTGAAGTATCCGCCGATGGTTCCAGGTACGTAGACTCCGTATTGCTCCATCTGAGGAAGAAATTCTTTCTATAGTCTGTCAGTTTCCATCAGCAGCTCGTCCGGTGGGTGGAGTTTACATAGATATAGGTGGGTTTCCAAGCCTTGATGTATCTCATGACCTGGTGCGGCTGGCCCCGCTGCACAGACCCAGGATCCTCATCGAACATGAGATGGTCTGGGCTTCAATCAATCTCCTGTGTATAAAAGCAGTTTCATCGTCTGTTGCACTCACATATGACGTCAAATCCCAGCCAGTGACACCAAGGATACACGTCGATGGGTCCGTCGTTAGCTCTCGTTGCCCACTGGTTCAGAAGCGCCTTGATCTTTGAAGAGACGTGGGGCTCAAAATCGAGCATTGAAGATTGAGAAAACCCTCTGGAGAAATTTTTTCGGCGAGTTTTATGGGCTTCAGCGTCTCTATATCTGGTCAGTTCAGGCATGGCAGGATTATCGGAATATGCGAAAAGACTCACCTGAAACTAAACAAGTGGTTTTCATGGAAGATTCGTTTCGCGCGCTGCTTCAGGTTAGCTGTGGAGAATTATATCTCTTGACAATTGAATACTTACGTAGAAGCTCTCTTCTTTGGTAAAGTCATTGGAAGTGTAGATTGCCTGAACGGCAGTGGGTGTTGAAAAGGAAAGTTCATTTGGTCCAACTCGAACCACAGAGCCATACCTAACATGTGCTTCGTGGATTCTTTCCGATTTTTGCCCTCGGAAATTGCCGATTCGGCTCCATAATCTTGAGATTCGTGCAAGCGGCGGCCCAGGATACTTAGAAAGCGGATGGAAAAAGAAGTTGTATATAATAGAGACAGCTACTTTGAGTACTAATAAAGCACAAAGTGTCAATACAGCTGTCTTGAAAATTGAGGTATGGATGTCCAGTAACATGATTGAATTGAAGTGACTTGTCGTGGCAGGCTTTAGTGTTTATGACCTGTGATAGATACTGAGAAAGAGATCCTAAAAGGTACTTAAATCAGGGTATTGCACTTCGACTTCTAGTTCTTTTATTTCAACATTCGCTCCAGAATGACCATCACTTTGAGAGTCTCTCAGATCGGGGAGTTAATTATGATGACCCCACAATTGTCGGGGGGATAACGTGCAGTTCATGATTTGTCGGTGACGGTTCCGTTCTCGGGCTCATTCCCGGTTCAGAAGGTCATGTAGTCTAGCTCGTTACAGAATGGCGTAACACGACTGGACAGAACCCAAGTCACGCCCAGTCACATTACATATACTTACCCTACTCCGTAGGTGCTTACCCTGAATATTTTATCCAATAATTATAATTTGTTACTTCTGTAAACTGAGGGCTGTGGCTGCGAAATATACTATAGTTATTATGGAAGAAGCTGTTGTTTATGTCTACGGTTATTATGTAGTACCTTTAATTTAATTATCTAGTTGCCAGTTGCTTGACCCTAAAACTACGCTCTGGGCTGTGCGGGAATAGCACACCGTGGCCCCTATGTCTCTTTCGGTGTAAACTCCAGGATTATGGGGCACTGCTGAATGACAGCCAACATCCTTTAACTCGGTGTCTAGTAAGAATACATACTCATCCGCTGACCTGGAGAAATGCTTTTGTTCAAGGCGGCGATGAAATCGGTTCTTAAAAGGGTCAACATATATTTAAAGCCGGACACGTTTATAACAAGATATTAAATTCCCCAGTCGTGTTCTTAATTAGATCTCGCCATCTGGAGGCACCAGC
Organism: Fusarium coicis; assembly: GCA_013781345.1. Classification (NCBI taxonomy): domain Eukaryota; kingdom Fungi; phylum Ascomycota; class Sordariomycetes; order Hypocreales; family Nectriaceae; genus Fusarium; species Fusarium coicis. The sequence continues at coordinate 25,018 of JAAOAJ010000416.1, forward strand.
TCCATATGTATCATAGTGACTCCAAACATCCTTCAGAGAGAGAAGTATAGTAAGTGGAGTCTGAAAGGCTAGCGAAGTATGCATCATGCTGAGGGACTCTTCGATCGCTGACCGTGACTCGGATGTTTGAGCATGCACCGCGAGCATGAAAAGAGGGAAAAGGCAGGCCTGTAGCCATGAGAGTCTTCGGAGAGGTTCGATAGCCATGGCTACGTACTTCTGGATGCGAGTATCGCTGGAATCGAGAGTGTAGATCTCGTGGTGAATGAAACACAATAATCCAAGCTGCCATATCGCGTTAAAATGCTTGATGGAATTTGTGTGCTCTTTGTCCACCATAGACACGTCCGGGGTCCAATTTTCCAGCCTTCGAACGAGCTCACCTGCATGAGCCATAAGTTTCAGAGTGTCGTCGACTGATTTGCGGGATGATTTCATCTGATGGACTTGGGCTGCAAGATCCGTCACCTCACGGAACATGAGGTGCATAGCATGATCAGGGAGATTATGCCACCAGAGGGACTGTATTCTGGCCCCTTGCTTCCTTTCAGCCTTTATATCTGGACCAGGTACTTTTGAAAGATATGCAATTAGTAGGAGATACAGATGTTGAAGCCAAGGCAGCGAAGGCTACTAACCGTGGATAACGGTTCCGGGCTTTTGCATCTTGCTAGAGCGATATCGGCGTGGCATCATAGCGACCTAGGGTGAAGCATTTACATGCCACAAAGATGATAGTCCCCGACAAGGATGAGATCATGATGATCAATCTATGGTATCTCTAGGCAAAGTTTTACTCCAAAGCGGTCTCTGCTGCGCCTTTCGGCTCCTGGGGAAAGAAGTTGTGTAAGGCGATAGTATAGATAATGAGGATAACAGAGCTGGACCCTACACTAGAAGTTTAAGTTAGGGGTGGCCCGACTCTGTTGAACATGGGAAGGAGATTGATAATGTTAGTTTATGAGGATGGGTGAGTTTCTTGCTGCGCTTTCCTATACCCGTTCTCGTGTGTAAATTATAAGCTAGAAGTGTTATTTGCAGTTAAGACTTATAGGCTGAGATCTTATTCCGGCAGAGAGAACCTAGTGTATCCTTACCGACAAGACAATTTGCGCTTCTGAGGACCCAGGTAGAACTTGATATTCTGGAATGGTAGCACTGGTAGGAGAGTAAGTGTCGTGCATGGGATGACTGTTGATTCGATGGTTGGCGGGGCTATACTGGGACTCCTAGGTTTTTATCACAGGAGGAGAGGCAGAAATAGGGAACCCTATTACCGTCGTACTTATACTTTAGCACTTAGCGATACATTATTGAGTGACCTGCTAACTTTAAACTTAAAGAAGGAACGAATCCCCTAAATTGATATTGATTGTAGTGGCAAAAGACAGTAGCCAAGGTGCCATGATAATATCCACGTTTTTGACTTGGGGAGACTCTCTGTCATCTTTTAAAATCGCCATGTCTTGATTGAATATATTGTCGGGGCAATGCGCTGCACGCAGTGATACTAGGGTGCGCGTGCTCGCCAATCACATGTGTGGATGTACTGGGTCGTAAGGTCCGCTCGTCCGCTCGTGCTCTTGAGTCGTTGGGTTAGGGATTGAAAGTTTCGTTATTACTTGTGACTTGGAATCGACATCAGGGAAAGAATGGAAACGAAGCGGCGCCAACTGGCAGAGTTTCACATCGCGAATAACGCCAATTGCCGAATCAGATCGTATAGATCACCAAGTCTTTCTCGTTAAAAGTAATAGCAATATAGAATGTATTGTCAATACCAGAAGAAGCAGTAAAATCCTCCAACGGTGTCGGATGGTAGTCGAGAGCTAAACCGCCCCGCGCTCTCAAATCTTCTGTCTCGGGTATCATGACCCAATAGCCGACCGGTCATATAAACAGGCAATACAACACTATTCCTTACCCCGCAATTTGGCTGATGCGCTTCCCCGAATTTGCAATAGTGTACTGAACCTTTGCTTGGCGGGAAAAATAAGGTTTGGGCTATATGATAACACTTGCCGAAGGGAACCCGAGACACAGCAATAGGCCATGAAAGAAACAGATTAACAGTATACCGATAGCCGATGAACTACAGATGGGTTCGGGTAACGGGTGAGACATGTTGTTCTAGTTTAATGCTTGAATCTATATAACCTGGAGAATCTCCAGCTATGGGTGGTAAGCCTAGTTAATCTATGCTACATATGATATTCCACCATTTATGTCTTCAACCTATAATCATCAATGATTATGACGCTTGACACTCTTCTCAAAAGCTCATTGCCGACATTACTGGTCAGGGGAGCTACTACCCTGACCTTAGCTCTGCTCGTATGGCATGTCTTCTCGGAACTCACGTCCCCCGTGAGAAAATACCCAGGACCTTTTCTTGCTCGTAGGTTATCAAGGGTGCCTATAACAACGACCAATAAAATGGAAATGGAAGCTAACATACGTTTTGACCAGGATGGACCAATCTCTGGCGTTTATATCAAGTGTCAACGCAGAAATACCAATGGACTATAAAGAAGCTGCACGAGAAGCATGGTCCAGTCATCAGGATTGGTCCTAACCTGCTGGATTTGGATTATCCGCAGCTGATTAAAACAATCTACAGCACTGATGGGAAATGGCGCAAGGTGATAGCTTTCTAGATTTCACCCTATTGATCCTTTACGCTAAACGCTTTAGACCGAATTCTACCATAATAGCAGCGCCGTTATTGACGGTAAAGTAACGTATCATCTTTTTAGCACGACCGATCAAGCCGAACATGCTCGGCTAAAGCGACCGATTGTTAAATATTATTCAATGAGTAACATCTTGACCCTTGAATCCCACGTCGATAGGGTTGTCAGTGACTTTTGCGACCATTTGGAAACAAGGTTCATAAACAATGGGAACGACAAGAAAATTTTTGATTTTGGACAGTGGATCGCTTTTTGTAAGTCAATTGAATGAAGCCATTGGCCTTAGCTAATCATTTGCTATCATCTAAGATACCTGGGACATGATTAGCTCTGCCACTTTTAGCCAACGATTTGGATATATGGAAAAGGCTTGTGACTTTGACGGCACGATTAAAATTGCTGACCAAGTTACCGACTACTTTGCAATGGTTGGTCAAATGCCATTCCTAGATTATCTTCTGGATAAGAACCCGATCAAACGTATCGGCCCGCCCAATCTCGGCAACGTTACACGGATCTCTGTTGAGCATATGATTTCTCGCATGGGGTCAATAGCAGACGCTGAGTCCAAGCCAGCTGATAAACTCGACTTTTTGGATCATTTTCTCAACGCCATGGAGAAGTCTCCTGAACTGGTCGATACCAAGGTCGTCACTGGCTATCTTCAGGTCAACATGTTAGCGGGCGCTGACACAACGGCAATCACCCTCCGTGCAATCTTCAACTTCTTACTCGAAAATCCAGAAACCATGGCTAGACTCGAGGACGAGTTATTGTCGCTGGACTATGATGAAGAAAAAGAGAAGATAGTGTCATACAAATCCGCGCGCGCACTGCCCTATCTTGATGCTGTTATTCGCGAATCTATGCGGATGCACCCTGGCGTTGGCATGCTCCTGGAACGATATGTGCCTGACAGCGGTTTGGAGCTACCTGATGGTAGCTTTGTCCCCTCAGGAGTTGCCGTTGGTCTCAATCCCTATGTTATTGGACGCAACAAGGATATCTGGGGAAACGATGCAGATGACTTTGCCCCTGAGCGATGGTTACAAAAGGACGGCGAAGACGCTGAGGCTTTTCAGGAGCGACTACGCAAGATGAATGCTGCTGATTTGACCTTTGGCGGTGGATCTAGAATTTGCATTGGCAGAAATCTGGCGCTCCTTGAGATTTATAAGGTGGTTGCAACTTTGGTATCACGATACCAGATCACGTCTGTCCCCGGACAAAAGATGAAAATCATTTCTACCTGGTTTCCGCGCCAATCTGGCCTTATTTGTCAGTTGCGTAAGAAATCCGGGAAGAGACTGTAGCGGTAGGAATTGAGCCAATCAGGCACTCTCACAATCCCCATGTTTGACTAGTCTGACGGCAGTAGGATATGATGGTAACTAGGAATATGGGACGGTATTATGGCACCAACAGCTAACGTTGAAATGTCAAGGTGCCAACTCTAGATGAAGCTTCCTGCTGATTATGAATTATTCCTTACTTATCGAACGCCGTGAACCCAGTACTCTCTCTGCACCCAACATACTCTGCCAAGATATCTGAACCCCTCAAGATGGAAGTTTCCTCCCATAGGTTGATCTGACATTTACCATAATCCATCTCTCTACCAGGCCCATAAACCTCCATCCACCGCTTTCGAAGCTTGATGTGGCCTCTGTAAATTGTGCCGACCCTCTCAAACTTGCTCATGTCCTGCCAGTAAAACATCTCGATCTTCCTGTTATGGTTCAAATTGATCGGTATGCCACTTTTGAACGTTCCGCAATCTGAGACACGAGCCACTCCACATCAAAAATTCCGTTGGCAGTGGTATCCTTCGTGAGGTTGCCCATCCAGCCAGTAGCCAGCTCGTCAAAATCCTCGAACAACAAAGCCTTCTCTTCAGCAGACATTCCCGAGTGGTCTTGGCCTTCGACTAGGAAGCAGATGTTGTCTGGTAAGTCGGTGACAATAACCCTACCGGGGCGAATAGTTGTTGTCTCTGGAACCCGCGCAGGCATCTCCTCCAACGAAGAGGCCAACTTATCACCCAAGCTCACATCTGGTATATGATGGCGAACACAACCCCAATATCCAATCTTATCACCGAACGGTTCCATCTCTCCAAGGCCATTCATCCTATTCTTTAACTCAGCAGTGCATGCATTTTGCACTCGATTGGCAGTAGCTGTGATTATCTCCCTCCACACGCCTGCATCTTCTAGGAGCTCATCCCAAAACTGTTTCGCATCAGGTGATGGCCACCACTTTGCATGGGACTCTGGCCACCAATATGAGAGCCAGATCTGGGCGCTCATCTCATCAGTGCCTGGGACCGTGACGCGCTCAAGGTGCGCCTGTCCAGTGATGAGCTTGTCGAACGTCTGAATAAGATCTAGCTGTTGAATGTTTGGGCTTTGGCCCTGGTACTGACGCCATACATCCCGTAGATGAACCTGTCTCCTGGTAGAAATTTGGCTCGGTAAAACAAGCTGATAGGTTTGTCGGTGAAGGAAGTTTGTGATCTTTACTTAGAAATGACATGTCTCATATTAAAGAGCGGAAAATCGACTTTTATCAGAACAGCGGTGGAACGTCTGTTTGTATCTATATTAAATAAAGAGGACAAATAGATATGTAAGCTTATAGTTAGCTAAAGTCTCCAAATTACAATCTTCAGCTACTCTTTGTCACACCTATTAGCTCAAACTCTAGTACAAGTTATCAATCCAGGCCGATGCACTAGATAACCCGGATATTAATTACCCCAGCTATGGCACATCTCATTCCGACATCAACGATTTTGATCAACATTTGGCCTAGGCTATCTATAGCGCTAGTCCCATTCCGAATAATGACCGGCGAGACAAAGAATCGAGACACAGATCTGGGCTTTGGTCTCGCCTTTCCACAATGACACGTGAGGACGATGCTGTAGGTAACAATCTCTCACTACTGACCCCGGATTTATTGTGGGGTGGAAGGGTTGACTCGACTGCTCGAGTCAGGGTGGCAAAGCTTGTTCTGAAGCTAAACTGGCTTTGGATTTCCCGATTACATCACCCATGGTATGATTGGGGGAGAACCGTCGGAATGAGATAACAACTTCAGTATCGTAGTTGAATCCGAGATCTGCACCAGATCGGTAACACAACATGCGTTAAGAGGAGTTGATTCCGATATCGGTTGCAGGCGACAGATCTCCCTGGAAATTTGTAATTTTAGCTTACCGTATGACGCTTGAGAGAGGGGGCCGAGTCTTGAACATAAATATGTCTATGAGCTCAATCTCATTCGTTTTTGTAAAAGCATGAACAACAATCTCATCGATCTTTCACTATGCCTTCTAAATGCAAAGTCGCTGCCATCCAGGCCGAATCATGCTGGAACGACTTGAAAGGCAGCATTGCCAAAACCATCGGACTGATCCGAGAGGCTGCTGGCGAGGGTGCCAATGTCATTGGTTTCCCCGAGATCTTCATCCCGGGCTACCCATGGTGAGTCTAAATCTTATGCAGCGGCAATGGCCAACTTGTGAGGTATTTTCAGGACTATTTGGGCAAACTCGCCAGTCAGCAATGCTGCCTTCATGAGCGAGTACATTGCCAATTCCCTTGAGAAGGAATCTGAGTAAATGGAACAAATCAAGACAGCTGTCCGTGATTCTGGTGTATTCATTGTACTTGGATACAGTGAGCGATATCAAGGTACCCTCTATATCTCACTGGTAAGGTAGCTGTTGCTTTCCCTGCTAGTCACAGAACACTAACTCCAGCTTAGTCCTTCATTGATGAGACCGGAACCATTGTTCTTCATCGACGAAAGATCAAGCCAACCCACGTTGAGAGAGCGTACTGGGGCGACGGGCAAGCCGATTCCGTCAAGGCTGTTGTACCCACCTCGTTCGGTAATATCGGCGGTCTGAACTGCTGGGAGCATACTCAGCCGCTTTTGCGTTACTACCAGTACTCACAAAACCTGGATATCCAAGTATCCAGCTGGCCTCTTTGCTGGGATGCCTTGAGGGGTCAACCTTGGCCGTATCACTTGACACCGCCAGCCTGCAACAGATTCTCACAGGTCATGGCGATGGAAGGCGCTTGTTTTGTCTTGGTCTGCTCACAGGTCTGACAGAAGAAAGTAAGGCAAAGACAGGATTGGAAAAGTTTGACTATGCTAGGGCTCCAGGCGGAGGTTTCAGCATGATCTACGGGCCAGATGGCTCGGAGCTGTGCAAGCCGTTAGGACCAGGCGAAGAGGGAATTCTTTACGCTGATATTGACCTCTCATTCCGGGCATGATGCAGCAGAACCTCGATCTGGTGGGACATTATTCACGGCCTGACTTGATGAGTCTTCATGTGACGACAGAGACTGCAGTTCCAATTCGTCACAAGTAACATATCTCGCATTGGAGGCGTGAAATGAGGGGGCCGAAGGATCAGACACTATATACCACAGAACATCTCTTGTATAGTTTGGAAATCTATTGCTTTAGTTTTTGATAAAACTGGCTAGAAGAATGTGAAGCCTTCGCAGTTGCCGAGAATCTGACTCAGGTTGTTGAACATTGACGGGTCAGTGTCCACCCGGGTGCTTTTGGCAGGATCGATGTCAAATAGACCGATGGGGAAATGTTCGATGTCGTTGCCAGACCATTCAGCTAGGCAGGGTTCTCTGTCGAGTTTATTGCATGCGCTGCCTCTGAAAAGCCAGAAGCTTGCCCGAAAGCCTCCCCACTTCCTGTGTATCTCTGCGATCTCAATTCATCGGTAGCTTTCCGTATGGTCTGCAGTTTATCCCTCAGCCGCATCGTGATCGGAGATTCTCTCGCCAGCCGGTGAATTAGTTGTGTTGCAGTAACCACGTCCTGTAGACAATACTTGCTCTGATCTGGGCTGGCATAACAGGTAACGAGAAGCAGGGACGACAAAGAGGTCTCAAGAAAATGGTTGAACGTCTTGTGTTGAGCATGGTATATGTCCGTCTCTCTAGCCAGCCTTGCCAACACTTGGATCGTATCTCGAGCAACCTGTATCATGACCTGAAAGCTTGACGTGTCGATATTGTGAGGTCCGAAGCGACTAGCTGCCTTGCGGAGGATAATTGTTCTCATCTGATTAGCCCGCAGATAAAGTATCAATCGCAGCTTATAGTCCCCGCGTTTCTCAGTCGCCGCGTCGAATTTGTCGTCAATACTATTGAACCACAGTCTGCGTGGCAGGTTTTGCTGCCATTGAACTACTCGGAACTGCAGATAATCTTGAGTTGAGTTGTAGTCTTGAAGCCGGGATGCCAAAGTGCCGAGGAAGAAACTTCGGACATCTGACGCTATGCTGCAAAATGAAACCATCTCCTTCAGATAGGCTAAGGAATAACTGCTGTCGTTCTGTATAATCGTTCAGTTTATGTTCCAAGCATCAGTGTTTAGGGTCATACCGTTGGCAGTGATGGTCGGTTGATCTCTGAGTCCTGAACTGCAAATGGCAGCCCAGTACCAAAGCTCCATCTTCGGTCCAAGGTATATAGCGACCAGAAGAAAGTGTCCGAGATTTTCTCAAGATCGGTCTCTTCCTCTTGGGAGCTTTGTTCATATACAAGTCTCACGATAGTACCAATCAATCTCCACGCCTCTTTCTCACGATCAGTGAGAAAGAAGAAGATACACTAGGAAGAACAAGGGATCAACATGAGCACAATAAACAGGAAGGGTCCACTCACAATCAGAGTCAGTAATGTTAAGTCACCCAAGTTCGGAGATTGTAGGTGTATCTTGGGGATAGTTGAAACGAACGCCTCTTCAACAATAGGACTTACGATTGCTACAGCCTTAGAGCTTTCCAAGCTTGAGACAATGGCCAGTACTAGAAAGGCGATATTTGCAATATTCTCGCCATAGAGGCTACTGGAATGAGGATGATCGGAATAGGACTGTCTTGGTTTCTCAATTATCTCATGGCTCAGCTGATTAGTATTGAGGAAGGGATACATCAGGCCGACTTCCTCTTCGTAGATTGCGAGAACTTGACACCAGAAGCTTTGGTCGACAGCATTTAGTATTCCTTGCGGAGAGGCAGTTCCCTCAGCGGATAGGTTATCCAATCTGCTAGAGACGAAGCCCTCTGAGCGGGGTTTTGCGCCATGAATGTCTCTTCGATGGTCGGTTTGAAACAGCTGACGCTCGGTGAGACGCTTGAAATGATCGAAATCGTCGTAGGCTAATCCCGAGCCTGGAGTCTCCAGTGCCCAGCTCTGCGCCAGTGAATTTATACTTTCTGAGCCGTCATCCACAACTTACTTCTCTGATTGAACATTCTTTGGCTCTTGGAGAGGCACCCTTGCCCTAGTACGTGAGGTAAGCTTCCCGACTCCGAGGCTGTGGAGTTACACTTACGATGCACAACGCGAAGATCTATAACGTGTTGCCCGTGGATAGAGGCATCTTGTGCAGGCTTTACTACATCCATTGCATGGTTGCTCGCCGCTGCATCCGGTCTTGCGCTTTTAGCATCTCTCGCTGTGGTGCATCTCGTCAGCAGAAGCACATATCCATGACGCGTAGGATCTACGGACCATGCAACGGAAGTGTAGCGAGAACGTCGCTTTTGTTTTGTTACCATTGCGTACAGGCCATCAATGGAGAGTATTCATTGGTGATGTAACTAAATCATGATGCAGGGAGAGAATAAAAGCCCGCAATCGCAAACTGTTAGGATCTGGAAGTGGCGTTGAAACTATCGATTAAGCGCGATCGCTGATTGGCTACGCTGCCGGGCATTGGGTTGTTGATTATGAACAAATTGACGTCTCTAACGCCGAGTATCAGAATGGTCATCCAGGGGGAAATATGTCAGCAGGACCGCTATGCTTGCGCAGATTTCAATAGAAAGTCGAGCAATGAGGTCATGTCGGAGTTCCTATGAATATGTGCCTTACAAGGCAGTCTCGGTACCGTCGAGTGAAGAGTTGGCCGCTGCACGGTGACCCTCTCCCCGCCAAAACAGTATCAGGAACGTAAGAGGACTATCTTTCAGCTTTCCAATTTCGGGACCTGCCCCTGCCACTTTGGCAATAAATGCCAAAAGCATGGAAGCCCTGATCGGCTAAGCGTCCTTGACAGGGGTTAGAAAATCCAACTGTGTATAATGAGCTCTTCTCACCTCCTCTTATGGTAGAATCAAGGTTCTTGCTGTGAGCCAGACGCGGCGAACGGGCCCCGTCAGACGAGGTAAATGGAGCCAATTGGAAGGGATGCAGTTGAGTTGAACGGCAGCCGACAGCAGCTGAACGACGCCTCCGAGCCTAGAACGGGCCTCTGCAGAAATGGCTTTCAGCCTCCCAATAATGGCTAACTATCCCAGCCAATATCAGCGACTATAGCGGAGGTCAGTGCTACAACTGGGCGTCGATATGAACCAACCTGACCCTCATCACAGGCCGTGGTCTCAATCTCCTCTTTACAAAGATGGCTGGACTTCGCGACAGGTTGTGAATGGTGCAGTGTTCTCTCAGCCGCAAGCTGACGGAGCGCCACTGCACATCTCCAACACCATCACGCCTAAATATCCCTGGACAAATCATTTCAGCTAGTATCAAACCCCAAGAGAGGAGCGATGTTTTAAGGGCTCGCCCTTCTCTGTTCTCTTGCAGTTTCGTCTGCCCCAATCTTCTAAAGGGGCAATTTGTTTTACCTCCGTGTCACGCACTAAATGTTTCTCCACATTGAGTAACGGTCGATTTTTTAACACCACAATCTATCGATCATTTGCCGTCAGTAAACCTTTACAACTATGGCTGATATTCAGCCTACAGAGGTTCCAGACTCACCCGCCTTTGATGCGGCTGGCCCGGCCGTGACCGCTCCAGCGACGCTTTATCAGCGCGATCTTTTCGGTCGCCAAAACAACTACGGTTCCTGTGGCTACTATTCTCTCTTGCGCAGCGGTATTGGCTCTTGCTAGTTCTTATTTTGAGCCTCCAATGATCTAACACAATCGCATAGATTGGGCTACCTGGAAATGCGGCGAAGAGAATGCCTGGACTACGACCTGCAAGACCATCGGCTCACACTTTGGTTGCTTCGAGAATATCTTCACGACATGCTATCCCCGCGCATCTATCTGCGATAGTGCAGACCCACGTGCCCTTTGCTGGTTCGTCTGATTGGTATCCAAATGCCTGCAAAACGTCGGCTAATGAGTGACTTCAGCACCGGGGACGTTAATGTGAACTATCCAAATTGCGTGACAGGCATCAAGGCCCTAGAAGACGGCGACGAGCTATCTATATACCTTTGTGGCAGAAACGAACAACAGGTTCCCTTCTACGAATCAACCGTTATCAAGGTAACAACGGGTAGTACGACTGGAGAGCAGACACTTACCAGTATCGATACCACCCATGGCGTCACCATTGTCACCAAGACAGCCGAGCCCTCGCCTGAACCAAGTAACCCTACCCCAGTCGGGGCCATCATTGGAGGTGTTATCTGCGGTGTCGCGCTCATCGCCATCTTGGGACTGGCAGTTTGGTTCCTTCGAAGCAAGAAGCTGCAGGGCAAGGAGGTGACGCCTGCGCCTGCAGCCGCACCTATTGTTCCCCCTCAACAATACCAACAGCAAATGTACCAACAAGATGTCCCTTCTCCGGTCGTCTACGACCACAACAACAACTACGCCGTCTATCCCACTCAGGGGGGCTCGCCGCCTCCCCCCAGCGATCCAAGATACAGCCAAATGTTCCTGGAGGGCACAGGCTCTCCACATCAGAGTCCTCCCATCGAGCCCTACAAGACAGTTGCGTCGCCTGTTTCCGAACTTCCTATCGCTTTGTCCCCTCACGGCAACACGCCCGTGTCTGAGCTGCCCGCTGGCGTAGGGAATTTGAACCAACTACGAGGGAATTAAGAGCAGTAGTAAAGCACTGGAAATGTGAAGAAACGTATATAAGGTTGGGCATCCAATGGGAGTTTGGTCGGGACTAGCACCAAATATCGTTGTAATGACGGGAGGTAACATCAGATCAAGACAGGCATTCTCAGGTTCAGGAAGGGTCGACGATATCTCAGTCACATAATTGCATTCTACTCCTTACGGATGTTAATATCTATCATCTACTTGCCAAAGTACTTTAGTTCCAAGTATCGAGCAACTGGGTACACGATCGCGGTGACCACAAAGGTTAACTCATTTGCAACATCGCCTCCGTATGTTCCAATCAACTTGCCAAGAGGTCCAGTGAACCAAGTCTCAACCATTCCCATACACCACGCAACAACACCCAAAAGAAAGGCAACAGAAGCAGCGATGCCATGTGGTAGTCTCTCCCGGGTATTCCAGCCCTCAAGGTCGTAGTTCCCAAAGTCTCGTTTACGGAAGATGGTGTGTTCCTCGAAAAGGATGACGAAGTAGCTAGTGCACCAATAACCCAAGAGACTCAGGAAATCTTGTAGGTATGTGTTTAGCTTTTGACGGCCAACGATAGCCAGAACGATGACGATTACGAAATTGCCAAGGGTCCAGATGAAGCGAGGAACTTTGGCACAAGGTGTGGCCATCTGTTGGAATGAAATGGCTGATGAGTAGAGGGACATGATGTTGGTGTTGATGCCGCTGAAAGATAGCAGAACGAGAAGCAGCTTGGCGAAGCCTCGAGGATGCAGCATATCTCTGATGAGGAAGCCAAGACCTTGGTGAGGATCTTCGTAGGCGGTCTTCCAAGCCTCCACGTTGTTGAGTGAACTAGCAACCGTAGCTCCAGCAGTCATGCCAATCGCTGTAGGGATACCAATACCAGCCGTGGTCAAGAGCCAAACTTTCACCCGTGATGTGTTGGCCGGGTAGTGCGCATAGTAGTCCGACGCCATAGTCGCCCACGAGGCAGAGCTTCCGTAAACAATGGCAACCAGAGAAAGCACATTGCCTGAGAGATCGATGCCTGAACTAGACGCAGGGGTCTTGTTGTCGGCGTACGGTCCTACCATGCCGAAAATGATCATGAACACGATGAAGTAGATACACCAGGCATATCGCTCATAGATCAGGATGTACTTGAGACCCAAGAAGCTGATTGCGAGCGAAACAATGGCGATGATGATAACGCCGACAACAAGAGATATATGACCGTCCGCGACGGCGGTAAGGGCCAGGCCGCCACTGATCGTAGCAACAGAAGCCCAGCCCAATTGTTCGATACCATTGAGGAACGCAATGATCTTGTTGGGATACCATCCGAAGCTGTAACGAGAGACAGAAACCTGACGTAGACCTGTGGCTGCACCGAAGGTAGCGCAGTACGACGACACTGAACCACCAAGGATAGAAGCAAAGACGTAAATCAGCAGACTCTGCTTTAAGCTCAGACCGAACTCCCAGCCCAAGAACCCGGTGGCGAAACAGCTGATGCCCATAGTACCCGAGGCCCAAATCAGGGCCATGTTGAGCTCCTCGTGCCATGGTACGGGTCGTTTGTCCTCTTCTGTTTTGCGTACGATGGCTTCAGACTCGACGCCGAGAGCCTTGTCCATGCGAGCTTCGAAGCGGCGGAGGCTTGCTAGGACGCCATGTCCGTAGTCGGCTGATGAAGTGTAGGCTTCGGTCGCCGGAATATCGCCGCTGCCCGACTCGAGGGAAAGCTCATGGTCACCACCCTTGAGCTTCTCATTGTAGGTTGCCATGCTTGCCTGAGTCCTTGGTTGCAGGAGTCGTGATTGACCAGATATAGGCGACAGCTGAGGAGGCGGATAAAGTGAAAGGACCGAGGTCACACAATAAAACAGACATCAAGAAAGACAAAGCGAACAGGCTGTAACACTGTATTTCTAGATCCTGCAAACCCCACATCGGGTCGCTCAATCGAATATTCGACCGATAGCAGTTGCCGCTTCTCCCGTGCCCACCTAGCTATCGCCCTCGTTCATGGGGTACGATACCACTAACCTTCTAAATTCTTGTCACATCGCGCTTATTATTGGTTAGTGTCAGACCCTCAGCGGCGATAAGCGATACTTATCATTACCATACCAGGATGTTCTGTGCGATGCGCGTGTAACTCACTGGCAGTGTGTACGACATCTCGGACACGCTAGAAGGTCAGGAACGTCGGCATTGGCTGCAGCCACTTAGATGCCTGTCAGATCCATTTCCCGATGGGGCTACTTATCAATGACCCGCTGAGAATCCGGCTACCACGGCATCGGAATATGTGCCGTGGGGAAGGGACTTTTTATCCTGCTTCCTGATGCGGGATGGTAGAACTCCACATGGAAGTTGGAATGAGCATCCATCGTTTTGTTTACGGAGTATAGTCACTGATTTGAGTTATTCAGGACTAAGGTCAGATAGCGGAGTTGGCCGCCCACGGTCTAGACTCTAGAAACACTGAGTGTGTGCTGAGTTACCCCAGAGTCCGATGTCGACATAATGAAGTCCTGTCAGCTCGACTTGAAAAGATCAACCAGTCGGAAGGTTCAAATAACATACCTAGACATGTATTGACGATAGTCCTTTCTCAAAGTCTTGGAAGTGACAGCTTCGGTGAAGCTGAACGATGTTATCGTTATAAATCACATCGTTTTGAACGCCTTATTGCTATAGATGCCTTGAGGATGAAGTGGGTGGAAGTGAAGCGATAGATGCTTGCGCTTGTTTATATATATTGGATAAAGAGTCTGCTAAGTTGTTCTTTCTACTATTCCCTAACTTTCATATAAACGCGATGTAGGGTAAGCTCGTCAAGTCGACATCGCCAGGGCCGGCCTGCTTTAGCCTAAAATTTCTCAACCCCCTGTCCTTGTCTCTCATTGGACACTGAAGTCGCGTGACCTGGCTTTGCCAAGAGTCGTCAATGACGACTTCCGACTGTGATCATGTACTCCAGATACTTTCTTCACGACCCAGTTTATCCCTCATTTTCCACGATATTGCTCATTTCGATACCCATATTCAGGGCCTGGTACCCATATTCAAGGCCTGGTAGCATCTCTTTAGTTCTGTTACATCCATCAACCCTGGCAATCCACCGTTTCATACCCGACGTCATCGATACCCCGCGTTTTGCGATGGCGTCCATCCGCCTCCTCGCCACCGTAACGCTTCTCATCGTCATCGCTTCAGCCCAGCAATGCAACCTCAAGACCCTGAAGTCCTCTTATCCAGCACCTGGGACCGCAGAGAACTGGAACTATAGTATCATCGCCAATGAGCTTAGACGACCTCGAGGTATTCTATTCGACAGCGAGGGTGCCTTGATTGTTATAGACTCTGGAAATGGCATAATCCATTTTGAGCTCGATGATGAAGGAGGAACCTGCTTGCAGGTCAAGAAGAAGACCACTCTACTAAAGAAGAATAATGTGAGCTACCCAGGATCTTCCATCGTTTGATCCTCAACTAAATTATTCACCGTGCTAGCTCAACCATGGCATCGCCCTCTCCAAAGATGGGCGCACAATCTACGCTTCATCATCCGATGAGGTCTTCGCATGGTCTTATGACCCGTCCAAAGTCACTCTCAGCCAATCTTCCGCCCAGACTCTAGTCAACAATATGACTAACGGAGGTCACACTTCACGAACCCTACTTATCTCACAGAAACATCCAGACATGCTGCTCGTGTCCCGTGGTAGCGATGGGAACGATGACGCAGGGGCTGAAGATCGTGACTCAGGCCGCTCTCAGATCCGCGCCTTCAACATCTCATCCTTCAGCGGCAATTCCGATAAAAAACCGTACGATTATCTTGACGGCGAGATTATTGGCTGGGGTCTTCGCAATTCCGTCGGCGTGGCAGAGCATCCAGAGACAGGTGGCATCTTCAGCGTTGAGAATTCAGCTGATGAACTTCATCGCAACGGCAAAGATATTCACAAAGATAACCCAGGCGAGGAGATGAATTTCCACGGGTATCTCAACGGCTCTGATGATCAGGGCGGTAACTACGGTTACCCTCTTTGCCATACGCTCTGGTCTACGGAAGACTTCCCTAATCTCGGCGACCTCAAGATAGGCGATCAATTTCCGGCTGATCGTCAAGCTGACGGTGATGATGCTACCGCCCTTACTGACAAGGAATGCAAATCCGACTATGTTGCACCAGTACTAGCATTCCAAGCACACACTGCGCCTCTGGACCTGAAGTTCGACGAGAATGGCACAAGAGCCTATATATCTTTCCACGGAAGCTGTAAGAACCCCTTCCCTTCTTGGAACCCATTCCACCTCTGACACATTTAGGGAACCGCGACCCGCCAGTTGGCTACAAAGTCTCCTACGTCGATTTCCAAGATGGAAAACCTGCATCTTCTTCACGAAGTACAAATGCCACTACACCCATCATCTACAACAAAGATCTCTCAAAGTGTCCGGATGATTGCTTCCGCCCGGTTGGTCTGGCATGGGACTCTAAGGGTAGACTGTGGTTTAGTTCCGACAAGACAGGCGAGATCTTTGTGTTGAGCCATGAGAGCGGATCAGGTACGAGTGGCGGAAATGGATCTGAATCCGGCGCTGGCACTGGCGATGATGATAACGATTCCGCGTCTCTACAGCCTGGATCAGCTGCTTTTATCATCACTCTTGCTGCATTCATTGTAGGAGGCTTGCTTGCGTGATACTTTTAAGCGAAGAGATTTCTGATACCGCGAATTGATGATAATGGCTGAAATAGACTGGGTATTTGTACGTGATACGGTTACATGATTTGATGAGTTGTCTGATGGTTCATGCAAAAGCCTTTTTTTAGTCTCGAACTAGGTTCGGTACTTGCAACTGACAGCTTGACTCTGATCTGGTTCTAGATGGACTTTGTCAAAAGTCACGAGACACTTGATGGGGTGCTATTGTTCATAACCGAGAAGACCACCTTCAAACCTTCCGCGGCATCTAGTACAACCTTGGACTTAGTATAGATAAAGGTAGTAAAGGACAGCCCATAGCAAACCAATAGGCTTAAGTTACTAAATAATATAAGATTAATAGTCTACTAACTCTGACTTGTTCATTATATCCGACTCCTGATATGTCTTTCCAGATAGCCCTCCGAAAAAACCAATTATCGACGAGGCACACGCACTAACCAGTACAAGCCACAAGTCGCTGCGATATTGAAAATAATGAAAACCCACCCGATACCAAAGTTCTGCCACCTATCGTCATATGACATGTCGAATTGGGATAGATACTGGTCTGTTGTTGACATGGAGCAATATAGACACTCATCAGTAGCTGATGGATTTACCAGGTAACCTCCCATGCGCTCAACAAATGGCGACAGGAAGGAGCTGCAACTCTGGCCATCATATCCAGGCACTCGCACTAGTTCTTGTGTTGAGCAGTTGACATCTGACCCATTTATACCAGTGGTTAAGGCACCGCTAACCAGGTACGTCATTGGGGACACCCGATACATGAAGTCGCGCCAGATGGAACGCAGATCAGCGCGAGCTACTCCGACGCCGCAGAAGGCCATGCAAAAAACTGAGACCAGTGAGGCCGGGACACCTGCAAGATCGGCTGTTTCTATAGCCGAGATTGCAAGTTGAGAAAATGTTGAAATCCAGAGAATAAGTTGCCAGATGAAAAGGAAAACAGTAAAACCACGGATGTGGTATTCTGGACGAAGCCGGCGAGATAATACCAGCAGAAAAAGAAGATTATAGCGGTGAAGCTGTTCCAGACGAGTTCAACCAGCACATTGGAGAGTATAAAAGCTGCAATTATAACACATGAGCGCAAGTCTCCACAAGGAAGGAAACCAGGTTGAAGAACAACTTACCTGTCCAACGATAAATCTTGGAAGGCCTCTCTCGGACCTCGTAGAGTGCTCGTTGAGGAATGAACATGGGCATGATTTCCTTGCTGAAAGGGTTGAAAATGAGAAGACACATAAAGAAAGAATACAGCTGATTCTGGAGCCCCTGCAGAGTGTTATCTGCGCGAAAGCTGAAACCGATGAAAAGCGACTGGAAAAGAGTCAGCGGAGTCGAGCAAACATCAAGTCGGGTTCAAAGCTCACAAAGAGAATCGTGACAGATAGTTTGGACCAAATGTAGACGGGGGATCTCCAGAAATGCTTGGTGATACGCCAGAAGGCCTCTCGAAACTGATGTGAAAAAGAAACCATAAATTCGCCCTCGTGGGAGTCCACTTCAGCGACCTGAGTGAGGGAATTGGCTATAGGTGCCTTGGAACGCAATCTAACAAGCTCTTCTTTTACGGCCGAGTACTCGGGAGATGCACGCCAGATGCCAAACCACTGAGGGCCGTCAGTAGATGGAAGGGTCGTTTTCAGCATCCACTCAGCGGGATTCGCCTCCGGAGGACAAGTGGGAGCTCCGTTTCTTTCGAAGTAATTGATCATGGTACGACTGTTTGGGCCAATATCTAGAGTTGGGTTGGTCAGAATTGGCAAAGTCAGGGGTGATGAAAAAGAAGGGTTTGCTCACCACCAAAATACACCGTTTTACCCCCAGGCTGAAGTAGCAGGAGCCTGTTGAACCGGGCGAAAAGCATGGCAGATGGCTGATGAATAGTACATAAAATGGCTTGGCCACTTCTAGCTAGTCTCTCTATAAGGTCGCAGATCGCCCAAGATGTCTGGGAGTCAAGGCCGGAGGTCGGTTCGTCAAAGAAGACAAGAAGCTATGGTCTCGCGGCTAGTTCGATCCCGATTGTTAAGCGCTTGCGTTGTTCAACGTTGAGGCCTTCGCCAGGCAAGCCGATAATGGCATCAACATACTCGCCCATATCTAATATAGACACGACTTCGTTCACATAGGCCAACTTCTCGTCTCGTGGAATTGTATCGCTTTGTCGTAGAAGAGCGCTGAATTCTAGCGCCTCCAGAACTGTCATAGTATTGAGATGAAGATCTTGCTGCTGAACATACCCGATCTGATGAGGAAATGAACGGTCTGTTGATTTCCCGTCAACCAAGGTGCTACCGCTTGAGACACCTATCGAGATGCGACCAGCTAGTGAGTCTAGCAGTGTGGTCTTTCCTGCTCCAGAGGCGCCCTTAGAATTCGGAGTTAGTTGTCACCCTTGGGCATGTGAAGGGACCAATGACTCACCATAAGGACGGTCGATACCCCAGGCTGTACCCAGCCATCGACATGATCCAGAATCCGCCGAGTTTCGCCCTTGATGTTGATGTCGCAGCAGACATCTTCCCAATGGAACACAGACTTTCCACACGTGCTAGGAGACGAAGGCTCTGGCGCTGCGATAGTATGCTCCACGGACGCCATTGGTGGTTTCTCGATGAGCTGCTGGCTCGGGTACTGGTTTTCAGCGTCCTTTACGTGATTCCAAGAACCAGGCGATGATGTTCCACGACGAAAGACAAGAACCTCGCCTCGACTGGGCGCAGGGCGAGCATACTCAGCACTGAGCACATAGGTGAAAAAGAAGAATACCGTGAAACCGAAGAGGATACCAATATTTCTGATCAGTTAGCATCAAGCTGAACCAGATATGTTGCAAGGATAATTACCTCCACTTGCGACCATGGTCGTACTGATAAGTACCTTCGAGGTATGCTCCACCATCGACTACTGCCGACCCTGGCACCGCCCCGACCACCACACAAGTCCTCTGTGAAGCCGTCAGGCTGTCATATCCCTGTCCGGAAGGGATAATATGAGCGCAGGGGAATTGTCGGCCGTGCAATTCATTGACCATCAGTGCCTCAAAGCCGTAAGCGAGCGGGTTGATGTAGTTGATCCATCGTGCCCAACCTCGCATAGATCCGACAGGGAGTGTAAATCCACTATACAGCATCAACCCCAGCGTCAGAATAGCAGATGGCACCATAGCCTGATGGGAGGTACGAGTCACGCATGCCACGGTGCGATGTACACCAGACATAGTAATCAAGATCAGATAGCTCGTCAGGACAAAGAAGAAGAAGGCGCCGGCATCTTGTCGTAGTTGTGCGAGAAAGTATAGAATTAGATTGAAAACAATGGTGTTGGTTGTCTTGTAAGGAAGTTCCATCACATAGCTAGCAATAGCTTCGGCAGACTGGTGATACAAAGCATACTGGTTGTGCTTCTCCACAACAGGACGCTGTGCATAGAGCGTGAGAACCTAGAAAGCTATCCGTTAGCCTAGTCGAATGCCAATTGGAGCCGGCGAACCCAACAAACCTCCAGCTCGCTTGCAAACGCGTTGAACAGCATGGCGAAAAAGATCAAACCACCTCGGTAGTAGAGGCTACTCGTATCTTGGGCAAGGTTATAAAACATACTGCCTAATACAAAACCCATGATGAGGTTGAATGTTAGCTGGGCCAGTGTAAATGCGTTTCCAACTGCGCCACAGGCACAGCTGAACCTGGCGAGGGAAGGGGATCGTATATGGAGAATTCACTCGTTGGGCGGTGCTGCGCTCTGCTTTATGGCTCGCTGCAAACTCCTTCCAACGTTCGTCTCGAGGATGTTGACTTTGGTAAGAGATCAGTTGAGCCACGAGGGATTCACGTTCCGGCGACACTTGCCATCGAGTGGCAAACTCTTCTGAAGTACGGGGAACTTTGGCTTCCCAGCCCGGTCGAACACGACGCTCCTGGGGCGATGTCATGGAAGTCAGGAAATCAGCGGTTGTCTGTCGTTCTGGAGCTGCGGCGACGTTAGTGTGTTGATGTTCCCAAGTGGTCATGAATCAGGGAACGAGCTTACATTCAAACCCCAACTTCTCAAAGTAACGCCTCGCGTCTTTCGTATGTCCAAAGAATATCTGACGCCCTTCATATAAGACGGTGACCTTATCAAACATATGCCATCTAATCTCAACGAAATCGACATCAGCCCAGAGTTGTCAGAGCCTCCTCAGCCAAGAGAGGGGCGTACCGATATGAGTCTGTTTCTTGTTCGGTGCGAGACTTGCAAGCTCTCCCGGAAAGTCATAGAAGCCGCGTCTACGTCATCGACCATGGAGGAACAAAAGAAAGTGCTCATCGACGTCTATCAACGAATAGACCAGACCTTCGTCAAGTGGATAGATAAGTCCGACTCCCTGTACCACATGGCGTTGATGCTCGCCCGGTCTCTAAGGGCCAAGATATGTTTCGTCGTCTACCAGCCCGAGCTGTTCCCACAGCCCGGCAAGCAGACCGATTTGTCTCATGAGGCCAGGCAATGTGTTTACTCAGCAGCTGTTATCATCCTTGAGCATGACAACATGCTTAATACAAATTCGCAGCTTCAACAGTACAGATGGCTTTTCCAGACATTCACCAGTTGGAAAGCCATAGCCTACTTTCTCATTGAGAGTTGCCGCCGCCCATGGACGCCGCTAGTGGAGCGAGGGTGGCAAGCTGTCTATAGCTACCGAGAGCACAACCCCAGCTATATCAAGTCTCCAGCTTACGATTCAGTCGTCTGGCCCGTCAAAAGGCTTTGGCTGAGGGCCAGTAGACACCGAGCCCGGGAAATTGCACGTCTTGGTAAGAATCTGGAAGAAGCGTCTCGCCTTGAGCACGCTGAATGTACTACCCCCATCGTCTTCCCTTTTGGCGATCAACTAGGTGGAGACGATCAAATGATGGATCTGTTCAGAGAAAGGTGGAACGCTATGATTCGTAACGGAACTGGCACTACGATACCCAGTCATGCACGATCGTTCTATCCAAACTCTTCAATTCAGCCCTGCGGACAGACCTGGGACCAACACGTAACCGAACCCCCCTGCTTAGTCGATATTAAATTGTTTGAGAATACAACAAGCCTTTCAGGTCAGACTGTATGCCCGTCGACAGCAATCTCAACCACTACGCCAATATTTCTACCTATCGTCGATTGGTATGAATTGGGTAATGGCACTGCTGGAACAGGCAGTGACCAGGTTCAAGCACCACGTACACATGGCAATTCGCAGCAGAAAAGCTTAACCATCAATTACTCTTGTCCACCTCAGTGGCTAGAGCATTTATCCAACGCTACCATGGGTTCTAGGGAATCGGAAACTGTAGATCATGACATGTTTGGGGATAATTTTGATTGGGAAGCTTGGGCTAAGAGTATTCAAGATTTGGAACAAAGTCATTAGGATAGATTATGTTTGGCTTAGAAGACTATAAAGATTTGCTGACTTCACTCATTCATGTTCGAGATGCATGGTTATCTCTGTGGCTTACACATATCCCAAGCTCCAACCCTTTCACAACCCTTTGCCTAAATTGCATTCTCCGACCATCTATCTATCATATTACAGACATAGGGGTCATGATGAGATCGGATAGATTGCCCGCCCCCCCTGCCGAGGCACTTACATTGACCTCCTTGCGAGATTGCATGTCAAAAGTATTGAAGCCTTTCAACCAGCCCGGCGTAATTCCAACAAGGCTTGTTCCATGAACTGCCCCATAATGGAAGCCTCCCCAGGCGTCAGGTAGAGTGTCTTATTGGATCATTCTGAATTGACTATAAATCTATCTAAATTCTAGGCGCCTAACAGCACAGTATATCTGTGTTAAATTACATCAGAGCGCTCATACCCACATGGTTTCAGGGCTGGCTTAGGGGGCTGCTGATTCTCGAAATTACTGACAAAGGGATTAGGATCTTCCACCTGATTAAGGTTGCCAAACGTATGGTTCACGCCGCGATGGACAGCCTCGTCAGCTCGAATATATAAAATAAGATCTTTCATGGTACGTCGTCCCTCAGGGATTCTCCAATACTGTCAATGTTAGCATTACCAAGACCGTTTGACAGGGAAACAATCACTTACATGTACTGCAATATCTGGAATTTGGAAGTCAGGGTCACTCCACTTAGCTAGGTGCCCAGCTTCAATTTCCTTGATACAGCGGGTGTATGTATGGACAGCCTCTTCCTCAAGATAACCAACAAAGCGGTGGACAATCTTAGGGGAGATTAAGTATGAGACAAATAGAGTATTAAAAATAATACCTTGGGCGCCAATAATCATCACCTTCATAAACCAACCGGGCTCACACATCTTCATAAAGGTTAGAAGATGCATCCGCTCGTTATAGCTCTCTTCTAGAAGAGTCTCGATCCATCCGTTATCTCTCTTCAGTCGCCGAAGACTTTGTAAGTGTCGCAGCATACCTCCGACCATGCCTGGTACCCCTGCAATACTTTCAAGGAATACAAAGCGTACTAGCTATTTACAGAAAGGTCAGCATATGCCAGTCTGTTGGCCTTCCATTGAGCCTCCAACGTACCCATTGCGCTTCAGTCAATGGCTTCTTTGCATCAATTGCTGTCGTTGGCCTTTTGCGGTCAACTAGATGCTGGTCATTATCCATGCGGGTAGCTTTATCCATGCAGGATCGAGCAATCCGTACGATCCGCCAAGCCAGGTGATCACCAAGCGTTATGGGCGCACGGTGGGCTGGCTGAACAGCCGTCATCATCTCGATCGAATACCCCGGATGAGGCCAAGCTGCTTTGGTCATTTCGATATGGTTCGTTTCCTTGACGGGGAAGAAGTCGCGAAGAAAGCTGACGGGGGTTGATGAGAAGTCTCGAGGGCGTGATCGTGTCGGGCGACAACCGTAGTGAAGATTCGTAGGTCTAGATAGACACAGCAAACCCGCAGGGACGGAATTTAGTACCGTTGTATGAAGATGTAGAGCGAGTGGACGCGAGCCATAATTGTAAGAAAGCAGTCGTGTTCCAGACATGGAGTCGAAAAAGTAGTTTCGGGTGGGCCTGGGGGAGTTCAGAAGGGCTCTAGGAGAAATAATGAGAAAGGTCACAACAAATAGTAGGGAGTCAAACGAACCTGCTGAAAAGAGATCTAGGCAGGAGAGTGATAATTGAGGGGTGTATTCTACTACTACTAAGGATAAGTGCAAGTTATTTAGAATATAAATAGGAATTTATCGAAATGATCACTCTAAACCCTTAGGACGTGCAGGAGTATCATTTGCAGCACCTTCGATCCACCCAATCACAGATCTGGAAATTCCGACGTGTTCAAAGCCGACCGCGAGAACATACCCACTCTACTCCGGGACCGAGAGAGCGAATCCATGATACCCACGTAACGAGCAACCTAGAGTCAGTAACATTGGCCTGCTAACATTGGTCGATTTCTAAGATAAAATAAGTGCTTTCGACGGATGGACGCATTTTATCACCCCATCTCTGGCACGAGCGTGTCAGCCTTCTTGCCGTGACTAAGCCTACTAAGGTGGATTTTCAACGAGACTGTAATTGGTCAAGCACATTCCGAGCCCAAATGTTGCTCTTGGGTTGAGTTTATTTAAATGGAAAGAAATTAATCTACTAAACTTATAACATAAATATTCAAACCCTATAAAATAAACCAGCCAATCTATATCCCTCTAATATATATACTATTCAAACTCGATGATGATCTCAGGTGCGCCCTCAAACCCAGCAGGCATGGAATGAACAAACGTCCAATGATTGTGGTCGTAAATTGGACTTCCCGAACCACCATATCGACCAGCGAATGTGATCTGTGGCTCGGGATTTGCGTTTCCAGAGACAGATATCGAGGCGCCTTGGATGTCGGCCCACGACTGAACATCCCTCTTCGCAAGTGAAGGTGAGGCCACAAAAGTGAACACTGAACTGCTGGTACCTTCAGGATAAGTCACTTTGAGCTTCTTTGGTGAGACTTCCATCAGGACGTGAGCCTCGGTAGGTCGGAGCTAGGTATTATGTCAGTAAAGGTGCTAGTGAGTCTTGAAGCGGTATAACTTACGCTGAGCCATCCAATGTTATCATCCCCATAGGACCAATGCGCAACAGCAGGGTGGAATTGAGCCTTGTTATTCGATGGTCCATTTGCGCTCTTCGTCCGATACGACTGCGCTCCAATCATAAGCGAGTCGCTAAGCCACGTCGTGATATTTCGAGTATCAAGATCATAGGGTGGATAGTAAGCCTTCCCTTCATACGTCCTCTCTCCATCAAACGTCTTCAGTGACTCCTTAAGATCATCCGAAAGCAACGAGTTATGAAATTCCGAGTGAACAGCAATGAGAGGCGCCCAAGCCCAGTCACGCGCATGGCTCATGGCTTCCGGGTACTCCCATAAACCCGACTCCTTCCTCCCGATAATCGGTGCGAGAAAGTGAGATAGGAGACCAAGAGACTTGGTCATGTCGAAGGTGTATGCGCGATCCCATGGACCAGCGAGATTGCGCATGCTCGGATTCCACAGTTGCGAGGTGTAATTCCAGACACCGCGCAGGAGATCCGGACCCCTCTCGGAGAGAATACTATCTTTATCACCATACTTGCACCATAGTGTAAGACCAAAGAGCGAAATGCCGGTGTAAGTCGCAGAGTTGAATTCAGAAAGCGTATCATACAGATCAAAGAGGTTAATAATCTCCTTGGCATAATCCTCTCCAGCTTGTGTCATGTTGTCATCGCCTACTTGTCGACCAGTCCAGCTCGTCCCGATCGCACGCATGATTGCAGGGTTGCTGTAAGATGGGTAGAGGTTATCTCCGTTGACACCACCCACGCGGTAGGAATCGCCAACGCTGCAGTTATATAAACTGTCCAGCATAAGCCCCTTCAAATCTTCCGATAACAGATCACCGAACTCCTCGTATATCGTGATGAAGCTGAGACCAACAAAGCCACGCCAGTTTGGGTCCCACGATCCGTACATTGTGGCAGGGTACCATGCGGTTCCAACAGTTGGCTCCTCTGGTTCTCGCGTATAGTCGCCATACCACAAGTCCTTGGGATCGTCGTGCTGGTCCTTGATAACGTATCTTATGACATCCTCAGCTCTTGAGGCATCACCGTCGCCGTTCCGTGCAAGAAGCCCCACTGCATACCATGTAGAGGCAAGTGTCTCGTGGTTCATTGCGGCGTTGGAGTTGAGGTCGTATAGCTGTGAGACCTTGGGATCGTAGAACCTATCCATCCACTCCATAGAGTCTTCAACCATTGCTTTTGCCTCTCCTGATAGTGCCCATGATTGCGCAACATGCCGTGTAAGAACTCCAAGGAGGCACGTATGCAGCCTACTGAAGACTTTCATATTGGCTTCAGAGATTGGAAAGAATAAGAATATCTCTTTTGTATGATCTCTGATGAAACTCAATAATGCTGATATGATAGAGAAAAAGGTATTTGGATAGGCGCTAAGGATTGAAGGAAACATTGCATATTTGTATGAAATGTTCTTCGTGTATTATTTCAGCGCGTATCTTGTGGTTCTATGTCATTGCCTCCTAATCCACATCTCCTATCCGAAATCTGTCTGAAAAGCAAAGCCAGCTGCCATTCATTTCACGTGAGCCAATAAGAGGTCGTGACGCTGTAGGGTGAGTTCATGCAGGTAAAACAGCAGTCAGGAGATTTCGACTTGGCCTACATAGCTCCTGACCAGTGCATTCAGTATCAGTCCCTTAGAAAATGAGCTTCCACTTAAAGCGAAACCTGTTGGTTAAGGATGAATGATAACTGGCAGATAGTCAGGCCAATGAAACCGGCTGTGTTTCCGATAAGATGTGATAGGCCAGAATAACAGATGGATCCTTAAATATTGAGATACAACCCTGGAGCTTGTGATGCTCGGACAGTCCCTGGCTGATCTCCCGAGGCACATGGCGAATGGCAGCAGGCGCTGTTCTCATACACGGGGAGGTTTTGTCGCGGAGAATAGAGTCATTTAGTATTTGTTTCATGCCACCTAGTTTGGGTACCCACGGGGCGCGTAACTGGTCCTTTTAATCGGGCCGCATGAAATTCGGAAATAAATAGTTTCGAGTAATGCATGGTCTAATGACGGACGTAGCGCCTACCCCTGATGAGATGCGGGGACTTGTCGACCGAGATTTGAGCGCAACGTTGCATTTTGATCAGACTACAAATGTGATCTGCGAAAAGAGAATGTGACTCGAGGTGCACATGCGCATTCAACCTTTGGCAACTTTGCTATAGTCGGCAACGATAGTATACATTGCCTGGGTCACAATCTTGGAGTGCAGTCATGTCGAAGTAGCTGCGACGATGCCTTTCGTGTTGAACTGGGCGACAGAGAGACTGCGGATCATCCGACTCTTGCCATAAAAGAGAGAAGGAAGAGCCGTGACTTGGTCATGAGCGGGATCATCTTTGGACATCATCTCTTTATTGTCATCTGAATGAGGTTATAGTGTCCTGCCGTAAAATCATACCATGGATGCAGCGTATATCTGCTCTATCACGAGTCACAACCGTGCCGCAGCCGAAGTCACAAGAGTTAAATACGATGAAATTGAAAGAGAAATAGTGCTTCTACTCGCGGAAATAAGCTATTTGTTCCAAGCTGATGATTTTAACGAGAGGTCGTGGCTATCCTCATGGTAGCGACACGGGCAGATCCAAAGCATGCCGCGCCTC
Organism: Fusarium coicis; assembly: GCA_013781345.1. Taxonomy (NCBI): domain Eukaryota; kingdom Fungi; phylum Ascomycota; class Sordariomycetes; order Hypocreales; family Nectriaceae; genus Fusarium; species Fusarium coicis. The sequence continues at coordinate 52,050 of JAAOAJ010000416.1, forward strand.
CACATCCCGACAGGCGTTGAAGATCAGGTTTCAGCCACGGAAAGTGGCCAAGAAGCCCAGCCCATATTTGGTTTAGATTGCTTTATCAAGCAACTTCGCATCAGCAACTAGTTAATATTTTTATATAATGATAAGAAGCGAAGATAAAATTGGATAGAATAGTAGGCTATAAATATTTTCAAGTATGTTATACCTAAATCCTAGTCGATGGAGGATTAAATGTGTCAATGAATTGCTTCTGGAAATCCCCAAATTTCAGCTTGTAGTGCACCGTGCCAATCACGTCCTGCTCAGTAATATTCGCCATAGCACTAGTGATAACCTTCTTCCCAGCATCAGGGAACGTAGTCCGACGCACCTCAACAGTAGTTCCATACTCATTGAACCACTGACGAGCCTCATATGCTTCGTCTTTGCATTTCACAAAGGCTCCAGGCTTGGTGCATGGCTCGCCGCACAGCTCTCCGTTCTGCACGCCCTTGCAAACTGTTGAAAAGTCACCAGGGCGGGGGACGGCATTGTGGCCTTCGAGCGTGAACTTCCAATGGATCATCTGGTCCTTGCCGCGGGTTCCGGTATAGTCATTGCTGTGCCAGTCGTTCTGGAGATCTTTTGGGTTCGTGACGACGTAGGGTGATGCCCATGCATTGCATGCGATTGCGGCGAGAAGCACGGCTTTGGCGAGCATGATTGATGCGAGGCTGCTGAATTATTAGTATGGGATTTTTCTTGCTTATGTCGCTAAATCGAACGGGTAGGATCAAATTGTGCGGGGCGGATACCCTAGATTAAGCTCAGGTAGGTAATAAAGACCCCATTCACAGGAAGTGGTCTACTTACCTTGGCTGTCTCAGGTCGTGTGTAAAGAACAAGCGCTTGCTGTCGATAGGGTGGAATTGTCTTTGATAGCTTGTCAACCAACGACGATAAAACTGAAGGCGGGATCACTCTTATTTATACTTCTTGCGAGAAGGTTTGTATCCCTGTAACCCGCAAAGTTTGTTCCATACAGCCCTGTGGATCGTAGCATATGATTTCATTTTTCCTTGTCTAGCGTAAGTTCAATATATCGGCAGTTCAGTGTAGTGTGCCGTGGATCCGATCGTTGTTCTACAAATAGACTGGAGTCAATCCTGTTTAATTATTGCTGGTTTTGCACGGGCAGCTGAAGTAACTTCATCCTGAAACACAAACACTAGTTTAATGGACAACAGACACAGACCATTAGGGTGTACTAGTCAAATGCTTAAGCCAAACTTTAGTTATCGCCGGCAATTGCAAATGTCTAACTGAAGGATTTATCCTTTCAACATAATAAATGCGTTGCGAAAAACTATTAGGGGTCTATAGAGGGAGATATCGCCTACCCTCTTTGACTAGCCAATTTGAGCTAACTCATCACAGCTCACATCCATCTCACGTCCAAACATAATTTCTCCGCAATATAAAGCATTAGGTCACCATTTCCGTTGAAGCTTGAAGAGCTGGTTGGAACTACCATGATAGTGGTAAGTTAGGAATCTTCCGATCGGCTTGCCTCCTTCAAGATCTAAAACACAATCAGGACGCTTTGCGCTGCAAATACTATGAAGATGTTAAAATAAAGCTACCCAACTTGGTTATACTGTTCATACTTACGATACAGGCGCACCGCTGTCCAGGCGGTCAACATCGCCGCCCCGAAACCGCCACTGAGCGCGTTCATCAGTCCAGTCATGATCTGTGCGAACTGAGTAGTCATGCCCTAAATCGTTTGAGTAATGCGCATCTTAACCTCGGAATCAGCATCCTCTAGTTTAATGGCAATTTATCTTCACAAAATAGTGAGTACTTCTGCCAGGCTATCCCCGAACCATATAGCCATATCCTTCTGATGCCTTGCACGTTTGCCGCTGTTAAACTTCAAAATTCCGACTCGTCTAAAATGATTCTCTTTCTCGAATATCGGCGCCAGCAGAAGCCCGAAGCCATGCCAGCCTCCAGTAACCCCAACCGCTAAAGCATACAGTTCAGGAAAGGCGCCTCTTGGATCAATCGTTTCTGGGGGTCCACTTATGTCAGTCGTGATCTGTGAGACGAATTCTGACTCATTATCAGGAAAAGCTTCGACAGGGTATTGAAATGTTCCCTGCGATGATACCTTCCAAGCGTACATAATCTTGGGATTTGTCGTCTGTGTCACAGCAGCTTTGCACAACTTCCCACAAACTTTCAGATAGCCCGCTTTAACGCGACCGTACGGATCACCGTCGGCTGATGAGTCGACCAATGTTGTCGAGCATGAAATGAACTCAAGGGCGGATACCCCCCCGAATCTCTTAAACTCATAGTCTTCAAACCCGACTTTACAGTTGACCGAGGCCCAGGACCAGCTAGGCGCCACGTAGTACTGCCGAGCAACGATAGCGGATGGATTATCACCGGTCTCATTGACCATGTGAGCAACTATCGGATCTTTGGTATTTTCCTTTCTGTTTAAGACATACCATAAAAGTCCCTCTGGAAGGTTACTCTTCCAAATTCCAGCTAGATAAACTTCTCCAGGTGGTGGTTTGCATGCATGAATTATGCCTGATATAGCTGGAAGCCGATCATTGTTGAACGTCAAAGTACGCTGGGAATACTCCCTAATGAAATCGGACCACCACCATGACCTCTTCCACGTAGAAAAGGGTTGAATGGATGTTAAACGAGAAAAGTCTTTCGAGTCGTCGTGAGTGCATTCATCCCGGGTGAGAATGCTGCATTCGAAATACATTTGGTAAGTCCCAAAGTAAAGAATGCGCGAAGAAAGCATTCTCTCTTGAACTACCCATCCGCGGTTTGTCAGAACTGATTCAGGTTCTTTTCCAAGAATTTGTGATTGACCGTGAGGGAAACAAACATCCCTAACACGGGCTAAACGATCGTCCATATCTACAGGGGCGTCCTTGCTGCGATGAAACCCGGGATACCAAATTTTTATCGTAGTGATAGGCCTACCCTGTGAGTCGCGGTACCGAAGTGCGCAGTACTGATAGGCAGGATCATCGTGCAATGGGCGTTTATGTAAAAACCCCACGGATGAATCTTTTGCTCCCGGTACAGCAATAGTAAGAGTAGCGCCTTGAAACACCGAGGACATCCGGGGGCATTCGATTTCCCAGTCTTTGTTATCGTCTTGGACGATACAGAGCGAGTCTATCCACAAGTATTGGTATCCCAGTTTGTTCGTGGCAAGAACAGCATCTCGGAAGGTAGCTGGTAGATTCCTTACTGGTATTCCATGCATATGCTCCTGAAGGTTGGATCTGTGTGTTAAAGCTGGCTTGAAATCACCCCACCTGTGGGAGAGCGTAACATATTTGTATGTTTGTGATGGATCTGTGACCACAAGTTTGATGCTCGTAGTGTCGTCAATAATTTGCAGGAGACGCGTCGGATTGCCAGTAGGAACGGCTTGGCAACTCGGATGGTTATTTTGACAGTTTGTGACCCATTCTTTAGCAAGGCTGAAATCGGCTGCAGCAGTAAACATTCTTCCTCGTGGAAGCTCTCGATGAGAATCAAACGGGGGCTGATCTGTATAGGAAGTTAGCACTAAGGATATGCTTTAAGTGATTAGCCAGTGCTTCTTTCCTGCTTCTACTGCAACAGCAAACTCTGCCGTCCGAACCAATGGGTAGGATAGCGGGGTAGCGTGCTTCATAATCATATTGAGAAGCTGAGGGCCACGAGAACCACTAGGCTTAAATACGATATGCAGTTGTGGCCGACTGGGCTCTAGATGGTCGATGAGGGACGCGATTTCTTGCAGTGACTTGCCCTCGTCTTCCTCTTTCCGTAGCGCATAGCAAGTATACACGTAGCCGTTATATAGAAGTTTGCATAGCTGGCAGCCGTTCTGCATGGAATCTTTGAGAGCTTGCAGTGACCCGTGATGAACATACATGATAAAGTGATCGCCGTCAATCTTCGAGAAATTTTCAGGACGGGCATAATTTTGCTCAAAGTCAAGACAGACGCTGCATAAAGTTGATACCGCATTGCGAGGCAGTCGATTGTGCACGGGGCCATACACAGGGCCGTGAATGTCGCCTCGATAGATTAGTCCAGAAATCCCGGATTCGAAGAAGTCCATGGGGGATTTAAAAAAGTCTATACGGGATTTGAAAAACATTGTAGTCATTGTTATACTGGCAAGCAATATATGACTTGGGCTAGGTCGACTATGAAGATACTTTTGATAATGTTCAGATGTTTACAGTTCCAGAAATTCTAAAATCCGCATGGAGGCGGTTTTTAAAATAGTCTTAGTGGCGCAGTAAGGTAGACATCCACGCCTTGTACGGAAGACTGTAGGGAG
>JAAOAJ010000418.1:0-38074 GCA_013781345.1 Fusarium coicis
TTACTCATTTTCCTTATCTCCATTTCTTCTTTAACGTTATTGTTGGTGAAAGTGGTGATGTCACTGTCTCTGCAAGTGGCGATAAATCGCTGTTTGACCGAAAATTTACAAAAGTTGCTGATTTGGTGGAATATTTTCATGCTGAACTTTCCAGAGTGTCAGCACGAGAGGGTTGATTAATGATTTGGTTCCATTTGAATGTCTTTAATGTAATTTTATTTCTTTTTTCCTGTCTATATCTAGATTAGTTATTTATTCACATAAAAGCACAGCTGTTCTAACACAATTATTGTCGTCATACCCTATATCTAACGCGTCCTTAACGCGTTGACGCGCTCACCGCTCAACGAAAGAGGCTGACATAATGGCAGCCGACAGCCTAATTGGCCATGCTGCCAACGCTAACCGTGCAGCCGGCTATTCACGGTAGATTTCCCCACACTCGCCAAACACGAATTCGGTAGTCGGAGGCTCACACTCCGCGTCGATCATCGTATTCATCCCCAGGCGCGATCCGAATACCGCATCAATAACAATTAAGCTTCAAAGTCTCATGATCATACCCCGGACATGATCTGGTCTGTTGTGGGGAGTCAAGGATGTTCTTATTAGCCTGTAATTGAATGGTCACTTGGCATCTAGAATTCATGGCTCTTGGTTTAGCCTCGGCTCTCATGGAGTTGAGTCGATGCCATTATCCAGGGAAAGAGAATATACTAATAGATAATAATGAGACTGCACTTGATGAGGTGGTACAATCGCTCTTCTATAATACAGGTAGACTAGTTGTTGAATTACAGGCTTGTTGCTTTGCACAGCTTTGACCTGTATTCGAGCACATATCCAATTCTTGCACGCGTTTCCTAGGTCTTGGCTGACATCAAACATAGTCTAGTTTTTTTAATCTACCGTATTGCTCCAAGGAACAAGCAAATAGCATATGCTTGCACAGAAACACGTTTTCTGTCTGCTGATTTGGCTATGCCGAGCCGGCTAATAACCTCGGACCTGGTTTTAGCCATCTAGGATAAGAGAGAGTGTCGCGAAATGTGAAACGACCAAGACATCGATTTAGCCGGGAAACATTAGGTAATTGACATCATGAACAGTTTTGACATATAATATGAGCTGGATCGCTGGATCTAGAGAGATGTTCTGGCTCATCGCAGACAAGTCTAAGTCTCGTTCTTCAGTTACTATCACCAGCTGCAAAAATGCGTTTCAGTCTCATCCCCACAGTGGCCTTGGCCGCTTTCAATGGCTTCGCCGTTGCCAACCCCGTCCCGTAAGTCATATGCTATGAGAATGGCAATAGCATCGCTCACATACAGCCAGTGATGTCGAGGCACGACAGGCCACTGGCCTCCACGCTGCCATGAAGGCCGCTGGCAAGCAGTACTTCGGTACTGCTCTCACCGTGCGCAATGATCAGGGAGAGACCAACATCATCAACAACAAGAATGAAATTGGCTCCATCACCCCCGAGAACGCCATGAAGTGGGAGGCCATCCAGCCCAACCGCGGCCAATTCAACTGGGGCCCTGCTGACCAGCACGCTGCCGCCGCCACCTCGCGAGGTTACGAGCTGCGATGCCATACTCTTGTTTGGCACAGCCAGCTCCCATCGTGGGTTGCTAACGGCAACTGGAACAACCAGACCCTGCAGGCTGTGATGAGAGATCACATCAACGCCGTCATGGGACGTTACCGTGGAAAGTGCACTCACTGGGATGTTGTCAACGAGGGTAAGTTAAACTTTCATGATGAGGCTCTTAGACACTTCGGGAAGGCTAACCAATCATTTACTTGTAGCTCTCAACGAGGATGGGACCTACCGTGACAGCGTCTTCCTCCGCGTCATTGGCGAGGCCTACATCCCCATCGCCTTCCGCATGGCCCTGGCAGCAGACCCCACCACCAAGCTCTACTACAACGACTACAACCTCGAGTACGGCAACGCCAAGACCGAGGGAGCCAAGCGCATCGCCAGACTCGTTAAGTCCTACGGTCTTCGCATCGACGGCATCGGTCTGCAGGCTCACATGACCAGCGAGAGCACTCCCACCCAAAACACCCCTACCCCCTCGCGAGCCAAGCTGGCTTCCGTCCTCCAGGGCCTCGCTGATCTGGGCGTCGACGTTGCCTACACTGAGCTGGACATTCGCATGAACACTCCTGCTACCCAGCAGAAGCTCCAGACCAATGCCGATGCATATGCCAGAATCGTTGGCTCTTGCATGGATGTTAAGCGATGCGTTGGTATCACCGTTTGGGTATGTTTATCGCTTCACATGCTTGATTTCTTTCGTACTAATCGCTCGCAGGGTATCTCTGATAAGTACTCTTGGGTCCCCGGAACTTTCCCCGGTGAGGGATCTGCTCTCCTTTGGAATGACAACTTCCAGAAGAAGCCCTCGTATACTTCCACCTTGAACACCATTAACCGCCGCTAAGGATCAGTGGAAATACAGCAGCTAGATACCGTACATAGGCCCTTTATATCAGACTGCTATTTCTCCAATGTCCGTGGCCAATCTAACTTAGATACAGTCTTGTCCTAAAAGAGAACTTATTTCCGATTCTTCTTACCCTTGCTGGTTTATTGGATTTCTTACGGGAAGTGGAGACCACTGGAAGTCTTAGTTCTAAGCTTTTCCATATCCTGTTTATTATGCATGTTGGTCCTCCCTATACCCACTCACACCAAAACCCCCCCAGCCTCTAATAGCGAGCCACGTATTTGTAAATGCACACATCGGCTGTTGAGTTCGTAAGATAAGTCGAGTCAACCCTTGTCTAGTCATAGATGATAAGAGATTCTCAGAAAATGATGTTGACGACGTTCAAAACGCGCTAGGCATGCAATGGGGAAGCGGGGATCACATTGCCTTCCATGAGTTCCGATTGCAGTTCAATAAAACCTCACCAGGATCGGTTAGCTGGATGATCTACTGTTCTCGCTCTCCTGCTATCTCCAGTAAAAGCTTTGCTTCATTGTAGCCACCATGCTTAGTGTCTCGATTCTAGCTGGAGGCGTCGCTGCTGTATGTCTCAGACACGACGGCTTTTCCTCTGCGTTCTAAACTAATTATCGCCTAGACGACAGTCCTCTGTATTGGATACGTGGTGTATAACATCTTTCTGCACCCGCTCCGTAACTTTCCTGGTCCGCTTCTCTGCCGGGCCTCCCCATTGTACCGTCACTACAAGTTCTTGCGTGGAGAGCTTTTGTTCGAGACTGAACGTTTTCACAAGCAATATGGCCCTGTTGTGCGCATCCGACCTAACGAGCTGTCTTTCATTGACCCAGAAGCATGGAGAGACATATATGTCGCTCATGGAGGCTCAGCTCGGCTTGGTGATTTTGCCAGATATGACAGATTCTATCAATGGGCTGGTCCAAGCGCTCCAGAGACCTTTGTCTCGTTAGATAGGCCGTATCATGATTCTATGAAGCGGCAGCTCTCATCAGCCTTCTCAGAACGATCATTGCAGTTCCAGGAGCCTATTATCCAAGGATATACGGACACACTTATCCGAAAACTGACAGAGGCCTCCAAGGACGGAAAGCCTGTCAATCTGCGCGAGTGGTTTAACCACTACACTTTCGATATCATCGGAAATCTTGGGTTTGGATCTGACTTCGGGGGCCTTGAATCTGAGCAATACCATCCTTGGGTCAAAGCTGTGAGCCAGAATGTTAGAGAGTTTGCCATTATGCAGGTATTGATGTACCTGGGGCTTCAACGAATTGTCCATGTTTTGTCTGGCAGTTCCCTTCTGAGGGGCAAGATACTGCACGAACACCTCACAAGGGAGAAGGTCGAGGCTCGCATCAAGGTGGAAAAGCCAAGACTGGATATATTCCAACCCCTTCTTGACCGAAAGCCGCCTCTGGTATGTCTTTCACCTTTCTTGTCATTTTACAATCGGCGCACTAACGAGAATGCCATTGAAGACATTTGCTCAGCTTATGGAGAATGCTACGATATTGATCACAGCAGGCTCCGAGAGCTCTGTTACTTTGCTGGTAGCCGCAGTCTCTCTGCTGACTGACAATCCAGCCAAATTGCAGAAACTGTCTGAGGAAGTTCGATCAAACTTCAAGAACGAGGAAGATATCACAATAGTATCTGTTAACCAATTGCCCTACCTCGCTGCCTGCTTGAACGAGGCCCTGCGATGTTTTCCCGCAGTCCCGCCTGCATTACCAAGAGTCGTCCCCCATGGCGGCGCAGTTATCGCTGGCCATGCTGTGCCAGAGAATGTGAGTCAAGAATGTGTCTGTAACTTATCCATGAAAGCTGATCGAGTTAGACGGTTGTCGCTGTTGCTTCGTGGGCCACCAACCACTCTGAGCGACACTTCAAAAAGGCTCTCGAATATCATCCTGAGCGTTTTATGAAGGACCCCGAATTCTCTGAAGACCGTTTTGATACGTTCCAGCCATTTGGTTTGGGGCACGGAAATTGTCCTGGTCGCAAGTAAGTGTCCTTATTTTATCTCATCATCCGATCGTTGAGCTGATCTTCTTATAGTCTCGCCTGGGCTGAAACACGCCTGGCATTGGCGCGCCTCGTTTACAATTTTGACATTGAGTCAGTGCCGGAAGGCAGAGGGTGGACTACTAAACAGAAAGCGTACATGCTGTGGGACAAGCAGCCGTTTTGGGCAGTACTCAAAGCTATTCGGTAAGACAGATTGGCCATAGAGATCCAAAATCGCATAAAAAATCATAATGGCCAAGCAACGCAAATTTTGCTTGATTTTCGTGATTTGCTCCTTGTCTTCAAAATTGTACTTTTATATGTTACCTGGTGAATTGGTGATAATTGCAAATGGCTTCTGTAATTATTTTACCTTGGTGTATCAAAAGAAACACCTGGCATGTCACGTTTTCACCCCTGCAGATTTGATCGACCTCGGTATGAACATGTGATATTTAATGCAAACTTCAGTAAACTAATTCAGTCACGCTAGCCGTCCAATGTCGTTATATGTCGTGAAATAAAAATGAAAGTAAAAATGAAATCTCTTCCACCATGGTTTCCAATCCCGTGTATTGGATTACATCTCCGCAAAGATCTGTCTGCCTCCAACCGGAACATAATGAGACCACAAAGAAGGCCATAGCCAGAGAATAAGAACAACAGCTAGGAGGAGCCCACAGATGATGATCGCAGCGATCATTGCGCCATAGCCGCGACGTCGTGACTGGGTCTTCTTGACGTATCTGCGACCGCGCATAAGGTTGAGCCAAGCGATGCTGCCAGCGTGAACATCCTCCAACGCTTTGGCGAGTCGGGGGCTCAAGGTAGCCACGTTGGCGAACTCGACGGCAAGCTTGTCCTCGTACTCATGGAAGATCTCAGCCGAGGCGTCAACAGCTTGCTGGAAGTCCATGCGGGTGTCGGAGTTCTGTTGGACAATTGCAGCGATGTGGCTGTATTCCGTGATCTGGGCATGGTGGGCATTGAGCTTGTAGAGGTCGAGAATTACGCCCATATTTCGGCCGCTGTAGCTGAAAATGTTCTTCAGGGTATCCGGTGACCATTTGCGCAGACGGAGTAGGTCGTCGGCAAGATCAGGTCTTGTGAATGGCATGATGAGAAACATGAGACCCATTGCGGCGTTGGTCTGCCTGTAGGTCAAATATTCCTCCACGGAGACTGGTTCTTGTTCTACTTCAATTTTGCGAAGAGCCTGGGTACAATGGAGCCAGAGATCTATTTCAGCCTTTGCCAGTTGGAGGAGTTCGCTGTTCCAGCCCTCATGGCTCCAAAGCCTGAACAAATGGTCGAGGCCTTGATCGCCCTTGGGGGGACCTGTTACCCGGGCCTTGATGTCGTCAAGCACATCGCATGTATACTTCATGTCAATGCTATTGTCGATAAGATCATCTAGAAAGACCCAGGCCGAATAAAAGTCGGCAACGACTTTGATCCTCTCAGCATCGCCACCGGGGTAGACCCAGCTTCCGTAGAGACCTCCGCATGCGGCAAATTCGCCATTGCGCGAGATAACTTCATTTTGAGAGACTTCCTTGAGCGAGCGGTCACAGCTCTGTCTGGAGTACTGGAATATGTGGGCCGTTTGAGGATTCTTCCAGCTAGTAAAGCGGGTAAGCAGCTCGGGTACCTCACACTGATCGTCGGAAGATGCCATAGCGGAAGGTATAATTAAGTGTGAATAGTCGATCTGAACTGAAAAGCAAAGTAGAGAATAGTGGCTGAGAACGGTGAATTTTAGGACACGGGCACGGACAGGAATTCCTTTATCTGGCCTAGATAGCTCAGCCAGCTAAACCCTCTTTTGTTCTGGTGATATTCCCGGCCCTCGGTGTTTGGAATCAGATCATATTCCACGACATATATCATTTAAATGACACGTATCAAGGGAAACTATAATCGGCTCCCTTCTGTCATGTTGTATTGCTAAGTTTGCAGGGAATAAATGCCGCTACTGGCTGTCTGTTGGTGATCGCTTATGAACCTTTGGTACAAGCGAAGCCAGGATGGAGCGCACGTTGAGCCATATGTGGGAGGTTTGCCCGGTTGCCGCCAAGAGCATAGCGGGCCACGCTGTCACGCATGTCTAGACCATTTTCTTAGCGTGCCTAGAACACTCGTGATATGACCGGTCATCAGTAAGCGGGAGTTACTGGCGAGGTAACCATCTCTAAAAGTTGTAGCAGCGACGTTAGATTGCCACTCCGATCAAGCAACTTGACTACCCTGAAGCAAAGCGGGGGCTGTTAGTACAGAGCATCTTCTACTGTCTGCCATTCCACCGTTTTTGCAATTGGTGATCTCGGAGTTGTTTTGATCAACAGACCAGGTGTTCTATCAGGTGTAAATAACGGTTTGCGCCATTTTCTGAACGTGTTGGTTGTGAAGTGCATAAGTATCCTTGAGGGTACGGTAACAGCCGAAGCATGCATCCACATCAGGCCTCACGAACAGGTCTTAAAAAGATGGTCCATGCTCCGTTGAAGCCGGGCCAATCCGAGGCCGTCGGGTCCCACCTCTCATTTTTGCGTGACGTGTTCGTCTCAAGTACCAGGGACATGGACCAAGTGTGACAAGACATTACCAGAGCCACGGAACCGGTAGAATTCCCGGCCAAGCGGAACGAATAACATGCCAGACATTTGGGTAGCAGTTTAATCTATAGAGGACTCCTACTATGTCTCTTAGTGAGAGTTTAACCTGGCAGTTTTACTTCCTGACATAGAAACTCTGACAAAGAAACTCTGTATACTAACTAGTTGCAGCATTTACTTTTCATAGGAAATGCTTTTTTGCAAGAGCTAATCTCATTCAAGACTGAGCTGCTCTTGTCGCTGCGCGAAATGGCTGTTTGCAGAAATATTAACGCTAATATCGGAAAAGGAGGAATTAATTTCCAGTCGGCCACTAGTCTCTTCGCCAACCACCACGATTTGCCCAAAGGGCCTGAGCCGCATTATGATCAAATTTCTTCCCATATCAAACCGAACCAACCAACATACACACGACCACGTCGTCGTGTCGAGACATATACTGGATGGTGGACCAACAGAGCCAACAGCCCTTGGAAGGCCAAGACCGAGATGCCCGCGGTGGAAACGAGGTCAATGCCCGAAGTGGGGAATTCACTTTCAACTGCCCCTCGATGACTGACTTAAGGGCGACAGACGGTCTTCCCTTGGGAGCTAATGTAGGCTAAACTTGTATCATGTCAAGAGCACGTTGCAGCGAGCTGACTTGGTGTTTTTTTCTCCTCTCAGTCTCAGGCTCAGTCTGCGGCCAGGTCGGCCTCTTCAGCAGAACATGCCTCATCAGCGACGTCGAGTTTTATCCAGGTCGAGGATTGGGACGATTCGGCTTCTTTGACGGACAGTGTGCAGACGTTTCCTGAAGAGTTTGGCCGTACCTATCATGCCTATCGTGCTGGATGTAAGTAACCCAGAGTCCTTTGCAGTTTACAACATTTGACTGACCATTCACTCGCATATAGCATATCTGTTCCCCAATGACAATACTGAGCAAGAGAGACTCGGAATTATGGGCGAGTGCTATAAGATGATTATGAAAGGCAAGCTGTACCTGGCACCGCTCTCCACTAGAAGGCCACCAAAGAATATTCTCGATATCGCCACTGGGATAGGCGACTGGGCTATCCAGATGGGTGACATCTTCCCTAACGCCACAATCATCGGCACAGACCTGTCTCCCATTCAACCAAACGATGTGCCTCCGAATGTCTACTTCTACGTCGAGGACTCGTAAGTCTCTTTCCGCAACACCCGCCCTATCCGACCAGTTATTCTGACCAATATATAATAGAAGCGACGAGTGGATGTTCAATCACAAGTTTGACTATATTCATACGCGTAGCACTTCCGGATGCTGGTCCGACTTTGAGACGCAGATAGCCCAGCAAGCTTTCAATGCGCTTGAGCCCGGCGGCTGGTTTGAGTCGCAAGAGACGGACTGCATTCCCCTGTGCGACGACGACACCCTTGATCCACAAGGACCTGTTGCGACATGGTGCAATGACTTGATAGCGGCGGCGGATAAGCTAGAGCGTCCGGCCATTTTTGGCAAAAGCCTCAAAGAGATCTACAAGCGGGTTGGTTTTGTAGATGTCCACGAACGTATCATCAAGATGCCTATCAACGGCTGGGCTAAGGACCCACGGCTTAAGCAAGTGGGATGGATGTGGGCTGATCACATGCTCGATGGACTATCTGGGTTCTCTTATCAGCTCTTGAATAAGGCCTTTGAGCGAACCAGTGCTCAGATTGAGGTAAGCTAGCCTGTATACAGCTAAGCATGCTATACTGCTATTACAGATGATGCTTTCAACTGCTAACTGACCAACAGGTGTCTCTGATTGATGTTCGGAGAAATCTCGTGAACCCGCGCATTCATGCATATATGCCTCTTTATGTCGTCTGGGGAAGGAAGCCAAAGAAATGAATTATAAAATGCAAAGTGGATAAGGTTATATCAGGCGTTTGAGTCTCGTTTTTCTCGGCGACACTGGAGTTTGCGTGACAGTTGTGTTCAGTCTGGATCTATAAGTATTTAAGTAACGCTACTACTAGATTGATGCTGAAAAGATGTTTTTATACCCACAGAGAAGACCCCTATTTAACACCGCCAAGAACAATATCTAAATTTATTAGTGTATAGGTCAGAAGACATACTTATGAAAAGGCTCAGTCTGAAGGCAAGCCTTGAGATACAGGTTGTCCAAGACTCGCCAGCACCTGGCTTGGGAAAGATCAAGACATAAATATGTGAATATCAGGACGCTTCCTCATGCTGTGTCATCATTCGTTCCTCTAGTAATATATGAATCTATTTAAGCCTCGTGTATTTTATATTCTATAGTCTATGCAAAAGCCACTGATTCTCTAAACCTTAAACAAAAGCACCCCAATTCCCAATGTGTGAACATCTAAGAGTCAAAGATGGCTCCATATGCTGGGACACCTCGTGTTTGCATACCGAAAACAACCTTTTCGGTGACCTTGGGGTTCGAGATGATATAAACTGCCTCTGCGTCCGACTCCACCACAAGTTGGTAAGTCTCACGGACAATATCCGGATAACCTCGCTCAGTGGTGTTCCATATGACTGCATTTGGATCAGCTCGCTGAACTGCACCGACAACAGTTGGTCCGTATGTCTTCTCAGGATCGCGAGTAGACCAGAGAACACGGCGAGGGGTCTCATCGGCATGGAGAAGAGAAAGACAAGGCCCGATACCAGATCCAGTAGCAACAATGACGATTCGACGAAATAGCTTTGATGTATAGAGAAGCCCATGAAGAGGCGCACCGCGAACCCAGAGCTTTCGCTCGCTGTCATTCATGATCTGTTTCTTGGTGAAATCTCCAGCATTGGAAACAACAACGCTGAAACCTTCAACCTTGCCAGACTCTGGTTCGATATCTGGAATAGTAGCAAATGCATGCCATTCTGTCATGGGCTTGTCGCTGATCTTGAGACCGTAGAAGGGCTTCATTCCTCGGTACTTGAAGTGAAGACGAGTGGCGTGATCGCTCAGCTTCTCGGGGTACACAACCCGGCGGCGCAGTCGGGACCAGGATGCGATCGTGCAGGAGGTTGTAACACAGATACACCAGAAGTTGGGAGATCGCACAAGAGCATAACCAGTAGACTCATTCCACTCATGTGCTGTAACACGAGCTGACACAATGTTGTGTACCCAGAAGGCGAGCAAGGATACCCAACCAGCGAATCGATGGAAAGCTTCGAAATGGTCGTGGAACTTTCGTCGAATGCTAGGATAAGCTGCGATGAGAATGATGAGGAACATTGCAACGACAATCCAACTGGTTATCATGTTGACGAGTCTGTATTCTTGTCTATCCGCAGCCCATTCTTGAGTGGCTAGGATGGTATAGGCCATGTACCAAGCAGTAGCAGCAACTCCAGCGCCACTATGGAAACCTCCGTAGTGAAAGACCTTGGCTAGTCGTTTCCGAATAGAGAGCGGCCACGAATGAGGAGCCAGCACGACAATTTCGTAGCAAAGGTTCACGAATTCTTCTTGTCGAAAGAGGATGCATACCATGAGGTTTGCAGAGGCTGCGCTGGCGGCATCTCTTGAGAGGATGGAGGCTTTTGAGGTGACGAGAAGGGCAATGAAGACTGCCAAGTTGGTGATGAAGATGAACGCGAAGATTCTTCGGTAAGTCGAAGCGTGTTTGTCTGGCGAGAATTAGTAAAGTTGCTTGACAGATGGCGAGCCAGAGCACTTACATCGAAGGTCGCGTGTCATTTCTGAGCCCTTTTGATCTGGCAGCGTGACTGGAGCCAATGTAACCGGCACATTCTCTGTTTTCCCACCCAAAGATTCTTGGGCGTTCGTACCGCAGTGTGAAACTCTCTGTAAAGAAAGATCAGACATTGAATCATTGAGAGAAAGAACTGTCTCAAGTTGAGGAGACATGGCTGTGAACGTTATTGAGGAAGTGATGTGTTGTTGATGGTGATGCCTTCGGTTTCACGAATGGAACTCCGAGTTATATAATGGTCATCAACGTCAACTTACCATGCTTCATCTGCTGGAAAAGAACGAATATTCCAACAAATGATTGTTACGTTTCACGCAACAAACTCCATTATGGTCAGTCGTATCCATAGCTCCATTACGGATTGCGCGTGGGAGTCCAATTGACAACGTCATTAGTGAAGCTACGGGTTTGAGCGATCTAAGCCTTGCGCAAGAGACAGACTTGGCAAGAGCTATGGCTAGCATGTGTGTCCAACAATAGCAACGTGGCGTATGGGATCACCGAGTTCGCATTCGCTCTGGGTTCAAAGAGCACAGCCCCAATGCGTTTTGTGATTGGATGATGGCATGTTGAGCGCTTGACTTAACCAAAGACGTTAGCCTGTTTGGCACTTAGCGCTTATACAAGTCTGCGAGCTTCACCTCCTTCTGATGTCCTCTAGGCTCTAGACCCTCAAGCTTGGGTGGAAACTGTCTGGTGGCTGAAAGAAAGCATCGTGACGCAAGCAGTAAGGAACCCCTCCTTCCACTCAAAAACGGAAAGGTGTACCTCTTAATGTGCTGCTGCTAGCAGAGATTGGAATGCCAGCTAAGCTTGTGATAGCTAGTGATTCAATGGTCGAGCGCCACAGATACTAGCGAGTAGCCCCAAGAACTACGCGAGTTACGTTACTTGACTTCATCCTGAAGGAGAGATGATGTATTAGCAGATGGATTATAGATTGGGTGTTCTAGAAGGGGTAGAGAATAACCGTTCGTGCCTTGCTCTATGAAAGAAATAAAATCTGTTGCAATATGCCACGCTAAATCACGGAACCCTCGTACTGGTATGTGGCGTTTCCACTATAAAATAAGCACCGAGGATGTGACGTCAACATCAACTATAGCTTTGACACATAGCTCTGCTGCGGTCGAATGGATTCCGTAAAACTTCATGCTATTCTGCACGCACCGAGGTCTACTGTCAGCACTAATGTAACCAGGCTACTATTTTGCTTCCTAAGCGTCATGTCCTCGCCTGCAGGAGGGACTGCCATTCTCGACCTGCATCTGCTTCTGAAAGGGTTAGAAGATCAGCCATGGTTCGAAAAGAACATTCCCCTGCTGGACATACCTGATAAACAGATTCAGGAGGTATACTACTACCGCCGGCAGACTTACAAAGAACACCTTGTCTACACCGGAACAGAGTATGGTTACATGGCCAGTGAGTTCTTGAACCTCGTCAGCTATGGCGCACAGTATGGTGGTATCGTGGCTGCTGCAGGTCATCATATCACCGAAGGTCGGTGGATACGTGATACGAGATATGGTCAAGATATCGCAAGGTATTTGCTCGCTGGACCAGGCCAGTTCCCAAAACCAATGAGAGACGATGTCAACAAAGATACCTCCGACTGGGCGCACGAGTACAGCTTTTGGGCTGCCACTGCACTGTGGAAACAATACTTGGTCACAGGAGATAAAGACTTTGTAGTTGGGCAGCTTGCGAATCTGGTGAAGCAGTATCGAGGCTTGGATAGCCATTATTCCAGCTCTCTAAGCCTGTATTGGCAGGTACCTGTTTGGGATGCGACAGAGTATACTGCTGCCTCTTACCAGTCTAGTGATCCCTATCATGGAGGTACTGGCTTTCGGCCGACAATCAATTCCTATCAGTATGGAGATGCCATTGCTATAGCAAAGATTGCTGCTTTAGCTGGAGACTCTGATCTTGAAAATGAATACCGATACCGGGCAGAAAGTCTGCAAATGGCCGTGCAAAAGCATTTATGGGACAACGAGAGCAAATTCTACAAACACCAGGCTCGTGACGACAAGCCCTCCGGCTCCTTGCTAGGTACCAGAGAAATTATGGGCTACCTTCCCTGGATGTTTCGAGATGCCGTGCGATGAGTCCCAACTCGCCGCATTCTCCCAGCTCAAAGATCCCCAAGGATTCTTATCAGACTTTGGCGCAACTACAGCTGAGCGAAGAAGCAAGTGGTTCATGTATGAGGCAGAGAATTGCTGCCGATGAGATGGTCCTTCATGGCCGTTTGCAACATCGCAGACTCTAACTGCGGTTGAAAATGTTCTCCAGATTATCCAGCGCAGAAATACATCACTGCAGAGGACTACTATGAGATGCTGCATCGATATGCTCGGACACAATACAAAAACGGGCAACCTTATGTGGCCGAAGCTCATCATCCTGACGAAGACAAATGGATGTATGATGGCTACGATCACAGTGAAGATTATAACCACTCGGCCTTTGTTGATAATGTTTTAGCTGGCCTGATCGGGATACGAGCCCAGTCTGGTGAAACAGTAGTGGTCGATCCCTTGACTCCTTCAAAATGGGACTATTTTGCAGTTGAGAATGTGGCGTACAACGGCCACTCTATAACTGCCTTATGGGACAGAACAGGTTCAGTCTACGACCGAGGCGAAGGCTTAAAAGTTTACGTTGATGGTCAGCTTGCTGGGAGTCGCGAAACAATCGGTCTTATAAAGGTCAAGGTCGGTCCATCTGTTCCAACACCAGTTTCCTCCCAAATAAACATAGTAGCAAATGGCCAGCGAGATCCTCGACTTCCCCTCGCTTTTGCTTCATACACGTCTCCAGCGGATGATCCTATGCGGGCCATCAACGGAATGATCTTCCGAACAGGGATTCCACAAAACAGCCGCTGGACTTCGTATAATAGTCCAAATTTGAAAGATCATTTCGGAGTCGACTTACGCAAGGATCAAGCTGTCGATAATGTGCTGCTCTTCTTCTACGATGACTCTGATGGTGTTCGTATCCCTACCAGTTACGACCTTCAGTACTGGACAGGTAATGCGTGGGTGAAAATTTCCGACCAGGCTCGTACTACGATGCCAACCAGCTCAAATGCCGAGACCAATATCGTCTTCCCTTCCATATTGACTTCTCGACTGCGTGTTGAGGCACCTAATGCTGGGTTAGGTGTTGGATGGGGGCTATCTGAATTTGAGGTTTGGACATCAGTGGAATAGTCAAGCTAGCAGCGTAGTTGGCCTTTGGAAATCTTAGAAGCTATTTTATTTAAGGGAATTACTTTACTTTTGAACTGCTGTTGAAAAGCACATGGTTGACTTAATGATGCTCTTTTGCTCGCCCTGCACATGAGATTGGCGCGAGATATGACCTGATCATGCTTATCTTAGCGCGATTATCCTTATCTGAAGCCAGCCACCAAATTAATCTGACTTCAGCTGGCTCACGTTCATCTCTTACTACACCGTACCTCGTTATCATGCTCCCTTCAGCGCCATTAGCCTATCGTCTCATCAGGCTTGAATAGACCTGTGATAAATTAGACCTAGTTGGGATTTTCCATCGGCCGACCGCTGTCCCGTGCCAAACCGCCCAGCAGCTAGCCTAATGAAGCCCTTTCTTTGAATCATGCTCAATGCACTTGACATGAACGAGAACCTTGCCTATGGCATTGCCAGTGGCTCAAATTCTCTCAGTATCGTATCGAGTACTGCAGATCTCAAAAGGAAGCGCGAGAATAGCACTGCTTCGCTAGCCATATCAAGGGAGCCTAGTGTGCCATTCCATGTCGGCAGCGAATTGCGACAGACCCTACAGTCTTCATTCTTATCATACGTATGGGGTACTGGCCTTGATTCTGATTGCGTGTCGTGCGGAAAACAATTCCTTCCGGATGGTGAACCTCCAATACGAACCATAGCCGCCGGGAACAGCAACCAACAATCATCTGTCATTGATATCACTCAGGAGCCAGTATCGCCGTGGAATCTGAGAATCTTCAACAGACACTTCTCTTGTATTAAGGCTAAAAAGATCAACTATGTACCCATTTCACATGCCTGGCACCCCACAGTGGCTACTGCGCAGGACCTTCGTCTAGAGAGCATCGAAGTTTCCAGGCTGGTTTACCAAATTCCTTCCAGAACCCTCCTGGCACTTACAGCCAAGTTTCCCGGTTGCGAAGTCTGGCATGACTACTTGAGCGTTCCACAATGGCGCCCTGAGGTTCAGGAACAGCTCCTTCTTCTGATACCGGAGATATATAACCATGCTGCGAAGACAGTCATCCATCTGGACGACGTCAGGGCAACCCATCTCACAGAACAGGTAAAGGACTCTCCCTACGATAAGTTTATTGTCGATCTTGCAGCCATCATTCGATCTCGGTGGTTCGACCGTATGTGGGTGACACTGGAGTACATCCAGAGCAATGACGTCCTCATTCTCACGGAGGACTACACACTATCTCAAGCCTATGCCAGGGATTTATGTCATCAGCTAGACACTGCGCACTCGAAATGGGTCAAGAAAAGAAGCAATTCGATTGTCACAGAGGACATTTGGAGCCAAAATACGACTTTAAAACGGATGACTGCATGGATAGACATGGAAGCATGGAAGAATGAGCGGGAAATGCACCGAACTCTCGGGTGGGCAATCGGAATTCTGGGCCATCGGAAGTGCCAGTACACAAGAGACTACTTCTTGGCTCTAGGGAAGATGCTTGACTTCCGACCAGAACAAGATCCTCTTATTCTCATCGAGAACCGCTTTGTATACTTCTTTTCTCTGGCGACATTTGCGCTACAGCAAGGCGATTACTCCCCCCTATTGTTCATCCCGTCACCAAGTGAAGAGATAGACCCCCGAGCACCATGGCTGCGTGGATATTCGACGGGAACATGGAGGCTCTGGGACATGGGCAGGTGTCATAGGAAAGCGATGTCTCAGTCAATCATTCGGGACGACAAGATCCAGCCGCAAATCCAGACGGTTGGTATCATCGAAACCTTTGAGTACTACGACTTCGGAGGGGACGCGGAGTCAGTCGTGGACTATATTTTGTCCAAGGTAGTCCGGGCTAGCGGCCAGGAGCCCCAAGCTTTATGTGAGGCTATGGAACGCATATTCCCTCGGAGCGAACACAAAGCATTAAACATGGAATGGAAAGATGAAAGACCTAGGGATGCTTGTACCTCGACAGCCAAGTATGATATTGATAAGATACAGGGACTTTTGGAGAAGTACGGGCCGTTGCTAGACATCAAACCAGGAGAAGACGTGACCCGGCAGAGGTTAGAGATTACAAAGAAGCTCATAAGGGTCTTGAAGTTGAGCAAGGAAGGGAAGCACGCACGAGAGTCACGTCTGGAGCTTGCAGCCGGAGAAGCAGACTGGTTCCTGCGAGAGTACGGAACTCCAATGGAAGGTATTAGTCAGATCAGATGTAAGATTTGTGGGCGACGGGCTGTGTTCCGACTTGTTATGTGGTGGGAGCCTACCCCAGGTGTGGCCCAAGTTTATAGGATTCCTGGGCTGCTTTATGATGAGAATGTCCCTGATGGTATCGGCATGGTGGTGGAGCATGATAGGATACTTGGAAAGATGATATATGGGACACCAGCTTGTAGATGCTGTAAGTTCGAGTTTATTAAACTAGGCTCGGCGAAACTCTAGCTTATGGCTATTGACGTATAAAAAGGTGTCAGATTCAAGAGCCTGGGAAGATAATAAGTCTCGTATAGTTAAGTTGTGTTTAATATCTCTGTACGAGTTGAGTTTGTTCGACGATAATCCTATCCTGGACTGAACCTAAGCCCTCTGCTCAACTGTCTCCTCCTTGGGTCCCTTTTCCATTTCAGCATCCTTCTCGTCATCTAATCCTTTATTCTGAACAGCAACAGAGTCTGAAAAGATGTATTTCTTGAACTTTCGGGTGGGAGTATTATTGTTGAAGAGGTAGTCAAGCTGTTCCAGAGAGAACCCTTTCATTTCTGGCAGAAGGAAGAAAACCCAGGCAATGGTAGCGAAGGAGAAACTCGCCCACAAGAAACCCTGTTCACACCCGTGAGTCAGTATATGTGCTTCCATCAATGCCGTCCTTGACTTACAATTTTTCCACCAAGATTTCCATATTCAGGGTCCTGAATAAATGGAGAAACAGAAGAGGTGAGCAGAGCTGTACCGAATCCAAAGAAGATCGACGTGGCGATCACTTTCTCACGGTTGCGGGTCGGAGCTGATTCTGCCGTGATAATCCAGACCAGTGGAGACTGTGCACCAAGAGAAGCCATCCAAATAAAGAGAAGGACTACCATGACTATCCCAGAAGCATCGTTTCCCTTTGATATCATCAAGGCGGACATAATGATGAGAGATACACCGCAGATAGCAGAAGTCCAGATAACCAAGACCCGACGGCCAAATCTGTCAGGAAGATAGTGACCAGTAAGGACTCCGGCGTAGTTGAGGCAGAAGGCACTGATGACGTAGGGGAATATGTTCGTAATGCCAGCGTAGCCAAGGAAGAAGCTGATATAGTTGAGAATATATGTGACGCCTTGGGCCTGAGCAAGACACTGGATACCAACTCCAATGAGTAGACGGCGCAGATCAGGGCCTCGCAGCATCTCCTTCCAACCTGCTGATGATTGGGAGCGATCCTCTTCGACTGCGAGGTGAATCTTCTCTACGTAGTCGTCCGAGTTGAAAGAGTTCGTGTCCGTAGCAAAAAGTCGTCTCGCGGCGATGGCAGCGGCTTCGTTTCGACTGTACAAAACTTAGTCAAATTTAAACGTGCTCTCATCTTTGCAGCAGACATACCCTTTTGTAATCAACCATCTGGGACTCTCTGGAAGCATTGGGGCTAGTATAATCAGCATGACGGGCGCAAAGAGTTGCAGACCAATTGGAATCAAGTAGCATGCAGAGCTCTGAAGCTGCGATGTACCGTAGACGACCCCAGAAGCAGTGATTGCTCCAACGAGCATGACGTTCTGGTACATGTTAACAGCAAAGCCACGGGCTGCTGCTGTGGATGTCTCGGACAAGTAGATGGGAACGATGTTGACTGCCATGCCCATGGCGAGAGCTGCGACGGTCTTTCCGACGACGAACTGAGAGTAACGAGGCGAACCGATTGCACTGGAGAGTTCGATAACTATGCCGACGATGGAGATCAGACCAGTCGTCACGAGGGAGAGTCGTCGACCGATGGTTTCATTGACCCAAGCCGCTAGGATACAGCCAAGCACTAGCCATGTCAGCAAAGATGGAACATAACAGGGGTTCATTATTGACTTACTGATACCAACCGACTGTACGGCGCTGCCTGCTGATACTTGGGGAGCAGTCAAGTGGCAAGTGTCTTTACCATCAACTATCTCGCAAGAGCCATAGTCGCGAAGGAAAGCATGCGTCCCGAGGATGGTTCCCCACCATCCATTGTCGAATCCCTATTCCGCGGTGATGAGCAAGCCTGTTTCCATATAACCTGAATAGTCGGCAAGCAGGAGGATTCACTTACATAAAGAAGGGCTCCGATAGAGGCGATGAGCATGCAGCCAAAGCCAGAGGGAGTGGTGCCCTCGAGAAACTTGGGAGCCATCGTGTGATGGGGACACAGACTGGACGTGCAGATTTTGATAGTTGAGAGCAAGAACTTTGGAGGCGACGCAAGAACGAGTTAAAGAGTGTAGGGAAGTTGAAGGACAGGAGATAATTAATATATGCCAACTAAGCAATGGCAAGGGAAATCATGCCACTGTGCATCGAGACTCGCAGAGCTTCGAGTGATGCCGATAAGAGTCTAGATGCATTCAGCTTGATAACCCCGGGGTAATCCGGGGAAAATCTGGAGAGTAACCGACAGGCTGGTCGTAGTTCAAGAACAGAGGCTAGCTTCATAACTCGGTTAGGCACCGTAGTCTAGTGACCTGGCTAGTATACTTCTACATTAGCGTCTTTGAGCTGGATTGGTTGAAATGGGGCGGTGGGACTCGGCGGACGGCCGACGGAGAGCCGACGGGTTTCCCTCCGTCGGCCGCCCGTCTAGCCATCGTGGCATTGCTTGTGCCGCCGGACGCTGAATAAACAGCACATCCAGATAACAGTTAATCTGCAAACCATAAATGAAGGCAACATCTAGGCCGCAATACCCTGCATTGCCTTTTACACTACAACTCGAAACGGAACAGCTTATCTTGCAATCTTTGGCAAATCACCATGTCCTACTCTACTATCGCCCAAGATCCCGCCTATGAGAATGTTCTCCCGGAGAACTTCATAAGTGGTTACTCGTAAGTTTAGCCTTCAATTCTTGATGTAATCAACCATGTCTTAATGTGACACAGGTCGGCATCCTATCAGATCGAAGGTGGCGCTGCCGAAGGGGGACGTGGACCCTCCATCTGGGACAAGCATCTTCATGAGACCAATAAGGACCACGGAGATGTCGCTTGTGATTCTTATCATCTGTGGCAGAAGGATGTCGACCTCCTGAAGCAATACAAGGCACAGGGATATCGGTTCTCCGTCTCCTGGTCCCGCGTCATTCCCAAAGGTCAGCTGCCCATTCTGCATGATTTCAGCACTCCTCTAATAAGACTATTTTCAGGTGGTAGAAATGATCCTATCAACGAACAGGGCATTAAGTATTACAATGATCTGGCAGGTCTCTTTGCCTTTGCATCCTGAATCCATTTTCCCTAACAGTTGTGTTTCGCACACAGATCAACGCTCTCCTTGCTGCCAACATCGAACCAACCATCACCCTCCTACACTTCGACGTACCCCTTGGTATTGATGAGCGCTACAACTCGTTCTTGGCGACAGATCCCAAGGAGCTGATTGCCGACTATACCTTCTTCTCGAAGCTTTGCTTCGAAAGGTTTGGTGACAGAGTTAAGAAGTGGCTTACCTTTAACGAGGTGAGTGTTTTCCGCGGTAGCGACCCTGCACCCTCAAGCATTACCGGCTGACTATACAAACAGCCATGGATCTTCCCCTCGCTCCTGTCCATGGGTATGGTTAAGGACTTTTCCAAGAAGGAGTTCTTTCGGTATGACTCTTTCGTGGTGCCGCTATCCATAAACTGACAATACTGTCGTAGGGTTGGCCATAATATCCTTCTGTGCCACGCTGATATTGTCCGCCTGTATCGATCCGAGTTCCAGAAGGAGCAGAAAGGCCTGATTAGTATCGCTTTGGTAAGATCGAATCCTACTTCATTTCTTTGCTGGTTGCTAATTCCTCTACAACAGAACAGCGAGTGGGTTGAGCCTTTGAACGATACACCTGAAGCTATCCGAGAGGCGAAGCTTTCTATCGAGAGAACCTTTGGCTGGGTGAGTTGATTGTGCACTTACTCAAACTTGTATATACCAATTTGCTAACCAAGCCCAAGTTTGCAAACCCCATCTGTATGATCTCCCTGTTCTTTTTTTTTTTTTTTTTTGGAATTACTATAGTCTAACCGACACTCCTGCAGTTCTAGGTACACAAACCACCTCTTGGGACCAGTATGGTGACGACTTCCCACGACTCTCTGACAGCGAGCTCGCTTCACTCAAGGGCTCTGCAGATTTGTAGGTCTCCCCCGAATCAAATGCTAAGCTGTCTAGTGAATGATGCATCGAAGCAATTCTAACACTTGTTCCTTAGCCTTTCTCTTAACCACTACGGGACGACGTATGCTACTGGTCTGCCGGTCCAACCCAATGGCGATCCTCGATTTAATATGGATGACGTGGACAAGGTTTGGGAGAAGGACGGCGTCAAGATCGGCAAGCGCGGCGAAGAGGGCCACCCTCACATCGGTTAGTATACGTCCTAATGCTTCCTTGTGCCATGCCTCCCAGATGTCGCTGACGTTTCTTTCTTGATTTACAGTCCCCTGGGGTTTCCGAAAGCTTCTCGTTCACACGTGGGAGACCTATTGCAAGGCTCAGAATATACCCATCGTGATATCTGAATGTGGATTTTCCGTCGAACACGAACAGCACATGTCCCTCGAGCAAATCGTCGATGACAAAGATCGCCAAGAATATCTGAACCTCTACATCAAGGCTCTTTGCGATGCGTCCAAAGAGGATGGTGTCTTGGTCACAGGTTTCTACACTTGGAGTCTTCTGGAGTAAGTCCCAATATTCAAAACACAACTTATCAGTAAAATATTAACCTAAGCTCAGCAACCTTGAGTGGCTGTCTGGCTATGGACCAAGGTTTGGAGTTACACATGTTGATCGTGAAAACGGATGCAAAAGGACACCCAAAAACTCTACGAAGATGCTAGCAGCTATTTGGCAACACACAACAAAAGGGCAATAGAGCATGGACTGTATGTATGCTTCAGCAGTACAAGTATTCATTAGAGTATGAGACAGTAGTAGCTCTTCCAAGGACGGCAAGAATAAAAGCCAAAAAACCAAATCTATCGCCGTCGAGATACCACTTCCTGAATATGTCTTCCATAATCGACATAAAGAAATCAAACCCTTAAAGCAAGATGGCAAACTCGCATGCCGATTCAACCTATCGAAGGGTCGGGAAGCATGTCTGCAAACAAGGCGTCTAGTTGGCTTGGATCTTGCGACAGCCCGAATGCTCCGTAAGATTCCCTATCACCCCACTGGGGGATGAACAAACTGGACTCTGCAAAGTCAAACCCTATACCTGTTGGCTGCACTGCCGGGGGGCTTGCGAATTCCACGGATGTGGAGTGATCTCGGCTTTGACCAACACCAGCAGATTCGTTGTACTGACCGGGAGCGATATCTGAATAGGCGATAGGAACCTCTGTACTACGAGAGGCACTGGGGATCTGGCTTGCGTTGGGTATCTGAATGGCATCGAGTATATCATCGCGCGTGATGTGGATCTTTGCTGGCGAACCTGCCTGGGTGCCTTGCTCCATGGCACAGATGTGCCGGATAAGGCTAGCACCGCGGGCCCCAATCCCTGATCTATCAGCTGAGGTGCTCAGCAAATCAACCAGTGCTGCTAGCCTTCTGCGGCGCGCTTCCGCATCTGGGTAAGACCTCTTTTCGCTGGTAGCATACGCGAGGTCGACCCCAAGGACAAGGCCAGCTGCAACTAGCCAAAGTGTTGTGTTCCAAAGACGGTAAAAGACAGACGGAAGTCCTTTGTCGGCTAAGCTGATGATTGTTTCTGCAGCTTGCGTGCAGGCAACCCGAGAGGCTCCGTAACGGGGATCCGACAGTGACTTGACGAAGAACGACCGATGGATCATGTATGATCGATAGGCGAGCATCATTACGAGAAAGC
The DNA here is from genome assembly GCA_013781345.1 of Fusarium coicis. Lineage (NCBI taxonomy): Eukaryota > Fungi > Ascomycota > Sordariomycetes > Hypocreales > Nectriaceae > Fusarium > Fusarium coicis. The sequence goes on from JAAOAJ010000418.1 coordinate 22,103, forward strand.
GCCACACATAAACTGGGCCAGATGAGCTGGCACTTGACTCGGCTGCTTGTCGAACTGCCGACGGAAGACCTTGTACTATCCGTTCTAACCTCTGCGAGGCGGAGACGACAGTCTCATAGTGTGGATGTTGGCTCGACGATAGCGGACTGTAAACTTCATAGAGGACTCTTGAGGACTGGCAGCAGGCGAGGAGAAAAGTAAGAGAATGTGGTTCATTGGTGGAAGAAGCGAGAATTCCTTCGTCAGTGAGATCAGGGAGATCAGTATTGAATGACTGGGCTGAGATGACTAGGCTTATGTTGTTAGTATATTTATCGGCGGCATCCTTCCGGGGGGCACAGGATCAACTCACAGCAATAACGATGGTATGGCAAGAGGTCCCAGTCTCCCTCAACCATGAGCCACCAAACTCGGCGACCCATCTCTCGCCTTAGTCGATCAGCCTCAGAGCCGCTGTGATTACTTCTGAGCAGGTGGAGGTTCATTGCCCGCGCGACACCGATGGCCACGTAAGATAGCTGTTGGTGTGTGCTTGAGTTTCCAGTTAGGTGATAGGCGTATCGTAAAGTCATTATGGTCTGACATGCGGCAAGAGAAAAGTGCGTTATTCCACCGCTGCGGAAAAAGGTGGCGATACTGCAGTCGAACCATTGTCTCGCAAAGTGCAGCAGCCGTTGGGGGTCGTAGCCTTGGGCTCTAGCGATCTGCTCATCAAGGAAGAATGCAGCGTTGCTCAGTACGGCGAAGAGCAGTGCCAAGGGCATCCCATCAGGTGGCTGTCCCTTGTCGTAGAGTGACCAGAATTCATCATGCTGTTGCTGAAACGAACCGCGGTGAAGACAGCCTGTCATCCAATTGACGTTTTCAAAGTACGATTGTACAAGGAATTTGGACTGGCTGGGCCCTGGGAGGGTTGTCAGGCATGACGATAAAGACGTTGGGTTGAACCACTGATGATTTGGCTCAGGCAACTGTTGGTCGCTATCAACAACCAGCGAAGCACCTTTCCATCGCCTGTTCTCGCCAATGCCAAGTGCCGCCTCCTCCATTGCACTCACCAATCCATTTTCTTTGACCTCGCGCTCATCATCGCTGACCGTTGACGATCCCTGTGCCCGTTGCAAACCCAGTACTGACTCGATCATGTCAAGCCTTTCAAAAACGCTCTCAAGCTTTTCCAAAACCCCATGCTGCACAACGTTTACGTTTACACTTCTGTGCCCTGGCTCGTTCCGCGGTGGTCGACTTCTAGTGCCGTGTCCCTGCTGGCGGCGACAGCTGGAGGCTTCTCCTCTCTCGCAGCAAGCACGGCAGGGTATCTTCTTGTCGCATCTGATCTTCCGTCGACTGCATTCCTCGCAACTCAATCTGAGTCGCGGCACCAGATTCTCATTCGGTGAGCTGTTGTCGCCTTGCGAGAAGCTCTGAGCTGGAGGCTGCTGAGAATAGTTTGTGGATGGCGACGTCATTGTGTCTCTTCTGTTGCTATTGCCGATCAGTTAGGAGCCGCAAAAAACGAGCTCATGCTGGGGGCACCTTGTGTTTTTGTTACTAAGAAGAGTCATAGATCCATTTTTCGCTTTATTATAATTGGATACTGTAGAAGTGGAGCGGCATCAGCTGATTATATAATGTAGATTTAGGCATACTAACCCTATAGTAGCTTTAAATAAATAATTAAAAAAGAAAAATATAAACTTATAAGAAAGTAAATAAGTTATAAAAAAAATTATTTTAAGCTATAAAACCTTTCTATTAAATGAGCTTAAAACTTAACTCAACAGAAGGCACTCCCTGAAAGTCAGAAGGCATAGTGTAGGTAAAGTTCCAGAACTCAAAATCCCGAATAAGACTATCCGCACCACCATACCCTCCAGCAAATGAAAGTGCGTATGTAGAATTGATGTTGCCGGAAACCCTCACCTCCAGACCCTGGATGTCAACCCAGCTAGCGACAGTACGCTTCTTCTCAAAAGTACCGACAACAAAGGTGAATACAGATCTGGCATTGCCGTAGGGGTACGATAGACTGAGCTTGCCGGGCTCGACGCGGGATTGGAGAGCCATCTCGGTTGGGTATAACTGTGATCTTGTTAGCTTTGGGTTTCTGCGATAAGACTCGGGACCCATACAGAGATGAATGAGATCTCGTTTCCAGTATTCCACTGGACCACTGCAGGGTTGAAAGACCCCTGGGACTGAGATGGACCGCCAATAACAATTTCGTCATAGGACTCTGCGCCAATAGTAAGATCCTCGGACAACCAGGTAGTAATGTTACGCGATGCCGTATCGAAGGGAGGATAGTAAGCGCTTCCCGTAAAGGTATGCTCGCCCTGGAACTTTGAGAGCTTTCGGAGTGTCTTCTTCGGGATGAGTTTCTGATGTGTCTTGTCGAGAGCGGCGAAAAGAGGCGCCCAGGCGTAGTCAGCCATGTGCGACATGACTTGAGGCTATACACTACGTCAGTGATCCAGCAGCCGCCGGAAGGATCAGGGATTGAATACATGAGAAGTCAGAGAGGAGCTCTCTTTTCCAGTCAAAGTCCAGAACCACAAAGCCATTAAGCTGAGGTAGCGGTTCATATCGTAACCGTAAGCTCGATCCCAGGGACCAGCTATGTTCTTCATACCAGGGTGCCACAGCTGAGAAACAGCATCCCAGGTTCTCTCAACCATTCGTGGCCCGTTCTTAGTCATAACTGAGTCCTCGGGCAAGTACTTGCTCCACAAGATGAGACCGAAAAGAGACACGCCGGTGTAGGTTCCTGAGTTGAACTCGGAGAGGGTGTTGTGTTTGTTGAAGAGATCGATGATATCTTGAGCGTACTTCTCGCCACTAACAGTCATATTTCGGTCATTGAGACGACGGCCAGTCCAACCAGAAACAAAGGCACGCATGATAGACTGGTAAAATCACAGTTAGAGAACAGGTAAAACAGAAAGCACCTGGCCAGAAATACTTACAGGGTTACTGTAGGAGGGGTAGAGGTTGTCCTTCGTCTTGTCGAGGTGTCCGAAACGGTACTCGTCGCCCTTAGTCGCGTTATGTAGGGAGCGTAGAATCAGATTCTGAGTGCTCTTGCTAAGCAAGTGAGGAAACTCTTCCATACACATGACCAAGGTCGTACCAACGAAACCGCGCCAGTTAGGGTCCCAGCTACCGTAGATCTTGGGAGGATAAGCTGGGCTTCCAACGTAAGGCTCTTCAGGCTCCTGTTGATAGTCTCCATACCTAAAGCAGAGTCAGAGTTACACGGGTTACGCTATTGGCTGCTAGACATACCATTCATCAGCAGGGACCTTGTACTGAGCACCAATGGTGTTTTTGATGATCTTCTCAGCCTCGGCGGCATCTGACCCCTCGTTTCTTGCCAAAAGACCAAAGGCATACCAGACTGAGCTGCGTGTCTCATGGCGGAGAGCTACCGAGGCGCTGAAGTCGTATAGGTAACCTGCCTTCTTATCGTAGAAGGTATCCATCCATTCCATCGACTCAGTGAAGAGCTGTTGCGCATTCGGCGACATGGATTTGACATAGCTATTTGCAGCATCTACATGACCAATTGCAAGAGCTGCAAGGCTTATGATGGATAAGAAACGCATGACTGCAACTCTGTCTCAACCTGTATGAGTGGATAGAGACAAAATGAGGTGCGAGGAGGCCATGCCAGGTTATAAGCCATACTATTATACATAGGTAGAAGCTAGTTGCGCGAGATATTAACCCCATTCTACCAGGAAAGCCGAGTTCGACATCATGTCATGCGAGGGTCTGCCGATGTCTGCCGATCAACATCTTCAAGTTCAGACCTTCCAATTTCCACGTACATGAACCATGTGGAGGGGCTGGGAACCCCGCATAGACTACGGCCTTATCTGCCTCACAAGACCGATCTCTTGATTCAAGATTTGAAGATATCCTATCTAATCACGGCGTTCACCGGCGCTTTAGCCGAACCGGTCCGCAGTTGGCCGTTGATTGTGCATCTGTATTATCGCGCTTGTATCGGACTTGTCTCCGCGATTGGAGAGGCAGGGAATATGGGGTTACATAGACCCGTTCTGAACAGGGGATCTGCATATCGCTATGCTTACACAACATGTAAGCGTTGTGCCGACTACCCGATAAGCTATCGTTCGAAAATTAAGATAACGTGCTAGGGTATGAATATGCTTATATCTCGCGTGAACCAAAAAGCTATGATGAAACCTTTGTAGGGCTGGTTCATATCCTGACATTTGCGATCGTGACATTACAGACAAAAGAATCGCGACTTTTGCTCAGCGAAAATGGCTGCACCAGACGATCAAGGTATATCCAGCATAAAGCGGAGTCTGGATATTTCGGAGACAAAGGCCGAGATAAACGCTGATGAGTTACGTCTAGCGCAGATGGGTTCGTCAAACAGGCCAAAGCGATCAATCAGAACGATCGGTTATACTGACTCTTGCAAACAGGTCATACCCAAGAGCTCAACCGACATTTCAGTACCCTGAGTCTGATCGGTCTCGCCTCTACGACAACTATATCATGGACAGGTTTGGGTCTTGGACTGATCACCGAGATTGGAGCTGGAGGCCCTGGCGCGGTCATCTACGGCTTCATCCTCGTGACGATCCTGCAATGTTTTCTTGGAGCGTCACTCGCCGAGTTTGTGTCGTCTTACCCTACTGAGGGCGGCATGTATCATTGGATTGCGGCTGTGGCTCCAAGAAGAGCAACTGGCATCTTGAGTTTCCTGACTGGATGGTTTAGTGTTCTTGGCTGTAAGTCATCTCCTGCGATTAGTAGAGTTTCGGCCATTGACAGTTCCTAGGGATCTTCACTACTGCATCCACCAACATCATATACGCCCAGATCCTCATGGCGTTGATCGCGCTGTACATATCCGACCTCGAGATCAAGGCCTGGCAGACTTTCATCGTTTACCAGGGCTTAAACTTATTTACCGCTGGCGTTGTCATGTTCGGCAACAAGATCATTCCCGCTCTGAACAAGTTCTCGCTTTTCTACCTGCAAATCGGCTGGCTCGTTGTGCTGGTCACCGTTGTTGCGTGCGCCCCAACACACCGTGATCCCGAATTCGTCTTCAGGACTTGGATCAACACGACTGGGTGGAACAACAATGCCATTTGCTTCATTACTGGTCTGGTCAACCCTTTGTACTCTCTTGGCGGTCTTGACGGAGTGACACATATCACAGAAGAGATGCCCAACGTAAGTTGCACTGATCCTTCTATATTTAAGAGCAGCCACTGACTGGAAGCAGCCTTCAAAGAATGCTCCCCTCGCCATCGCCATTACCTTGATCATCGCGTTCTGCACTGGTCTCACGTATCTCATCAGTCTGATGTTCTCAATTCAGGACTTTGACCAGCTGACATCCGGCAATACCGGCATGCCGCTTGCAGAGCTCTTCCGCCAGGTAACTCATAAGACTGGCGGTGCGTTCGGTCTTTTGTTCATTTTGTTCATCGCTCTCGGTCCTTGCGTGATCAGCTCCCAGCTCAGCACTGGTCGGATTTTCTGGGCCTTCTCCCGTGACGGAGCTATCCCGTTATCTAAAGTGTAAGTTTACCTCCATCCAAGTCGAGAGATCTATTACTAACCGTACTCTAGCTGGTCCAAGGTCCATACAAGCCTGAAGATACCTTTCAATTCCCAACTTGCGGTCACGGCAGTTATTGCTGCTCTGGGATGCTTGTATCTCGGCTCATCGACTGCCTTCAACTCGCTTCTCGGAACGGCCGTCACTATCAACAACATTTCCTACATGTTCCCAATTCTCACCAACCTACTTACAGGCAGGAAGAACATGCACAAGGGTGTGTTCCACATGGGTCCAACGGTCGGAACCATTGTCAACACCGTGACAGTTTGCTGGCTTACGTTTGCCATCATCTTCTTCTCATTCCCTTACGTTATGCCAGTCGAGGTTGCGAATATGAACTACACTTGCGTTGTCGTGGGCGGTCTGGCAATCCTGATTGGCGCATGGTGGTTAAAGGCTGGCAAGGAGTACACTGAAAGAATGATGAAGGCGAAGGAAGTATAGAGTATAGGAACCCTTGGGCTTTTGTTACTAGCATTACAAGGAATCGGCAGCAGGCATATCATTCCCTGCATATGACTACCCAGGAACACGCCAGGACAAACTTTAAAGAGTGCTACATAGACCATCCAGTAGTTGTGAAACCTGAAACCTGCTTTAGTACTTAGTGCTTTAGGTATTCTGCATATATTCTGCATATCCTGGAAAGGCGTTCTCTAGCAGTCCCGCTTCCCTTGGCATTCCGGCTAGTAGATCTCTGTACTCCTGCCCAAGCCCTTCTTCTTCAACAAGTGGAAAAAGCTGAATGCTATAACCCGACTCATCGTTCCAAAATGAATTACGACAGAGCTCTCTGGGTGTTACCGCATTCTCAATCCCGGGCCAATGTCCCTTTGCCTCCAAACTCTGACCTGCCTCAATATATTTTTTGATTCCTTCGGCATACATCATAGAGTATGCAATGTGGAGCTCGCTGATACCGTCAAATAGGCCGTCGCTGCGTGCCAGATGCCACTGTAGGAGCTCTGTAGCAACCTCCATCGCCAGATCCATACTTATGTATTCAGTTCCTGGTATGGGGTCAGGACTATCAATTTTCGCCTCTTGTAGTAGTCTACCTTTTAATACTGCGAGTTGTAGTGGCATTATCGAAATATTACCATGGCTGAATGGTCGACTTGCATCGGCCCCTGCATCGAGCAGCAGCCGAACGGCGGGATGGTGCACTATGCTTGCCGCCTGCTGGATCATTGTAGAGCCATCTGGATGATAGGTTTCATCGACGAAGCAAACGAATCTAGGGTCCATCAGAAGCCGACGGAATTGCTCCAGATAGTGTGTCCGCAGCTGAGGTTTCTTCATCTCTTGGCTACTGGGCGATATCCCTAAGCCATGTCTAACGGTCATGTAACAGAACCTAGTAAAGCTCCTGTACAGAGCTTCAATATATACCTGATCCGGTTGTGAATGACTGGCTAGGATATTCAATATGTCGTCCACTTGAACTGGACCGACAAGGAGTAGTTGTAGTGGTGTTAGCCCTGTCATAGAGCATTTGGCCAGAAGGTCGGCGCCATATTCGACCAATAGCGACAGCATCTCAGGCAATGGTCTCCCAAAAAGACAAGTTTGGATCGGGTTCATGATGGAAACACCACCAAGCGTGTATGATTTGTTGACATCAACTCCTCTTTCGAGTAAGATACGTGCCGCCGTCACATTGTTACGAGCAACGGCCACCCCAAGAAGATTATAGTCATCGGCCAGGCGGCCATCTTCCAACTCATCAACTGTGTAATATCTGGTCAGCCGGGACAGAGTGTCGCGAAAAGCTTCCTGGTAGTTAGTGCGCCCGAATGCAGAGACGATTAAAGGGGCACTAAAAGGTTCAGGCCCTCTGTACCGTATGTATTCTGCCGAACATACATCCAAAGCACAGTTTAACATCAGGAAGTCGGTTAATGTACGTGTGGAAGTCATTATGAGATCGAGCTGAGATAGACCATCCGAGGTGAAGCCCAACATCCCGTTATCATGACATAGCCGGACAGTCCTTTCGATAGCTTGGCCATAGTCTCGACCGTGAGCAATGTACCGAGTAAATGGCCTCTCTGCTGCTTGCAATGTAACAACCTGATCCATTTGGCCTTGGAAATAAGGCAGGAGATCCTCCAACAGCTCCCAGTAAAAGTCCTGGATAACGTTATCCAGCCATTCAGAACTAGGTGATTGCGCCTGTAGTGGCAGTAAAATGTGGACAAGGTTCCTATTTCGTGTCTGTAACGCCCATTGCATTGGCGTCCCATAAATTGAAAGGTCGTGAGCATCCCATTTGATTGTATGCGTGCATGTTTCAAGCGAGCAGCCATGCTCGACGAGAAGCTTCACAACTGTGGCGAGGTCATCAGGCTGGAAGAAGATTGCTAAGTGTAGAGGCGTTATCAACTGGAGACTAGCCGCTGATAGAGGCACTTTATGTTTGCTCAAGAGTTTGAGAATCGAACCATGGCCTCCGAGACATGCAAAGTGCGCGGCATTGAAGCCCAATGCTGACTGTGCATCCGGGGAAGTGCTTTTCAATAGCTCCGCCACAAGGGCCTCCTCCCCAAGCCAAGAAGCTGCATGCAGTGGAAGTAAAGTATCCGTTTTGGACTCACTAAAAGCAGAGAGGAAGATCCCCTCTGCCATCGAAAGGAGCGATCTGGCGTCATGGCTAAGGATCCTCTGACGCGCATCTTCGAGAACTGTCTGGTTGTGGTGAAGGATTCTTTCCGACAAGTACTTCTCAGTGGGGATTCCTTTCAGAGCCATCTCCAAGACCTTTCCTTTGTCGACACCGTTCAAGTCTTGCGGTTGAATGTCAACAGCCTCGCAAACTCGGTGATATACGAGCCCAGCCTTCTTGAAGCCCTTCGAAGCTGCTGTTCCGAGCCACTGGACAACCTGGGCAATGTCATGTGACCCTCCAAAGCCAAGTGTATAGCACTCGGCGACGGTCATGGCGGAGTGGCCCGAGGAATGAGTTTCTGTGCTATCAGATATTGCCATGCCTTTGAGCTCGGCAAGGATTTTCCGCTGCAGCAACATCGGTACGCGGGATAACATAGTGTAGTATCCAGAAATGTCTGCCCGGTCAATTAACTGTTTTGAGTATCTTAATCATGGTCGCTTTATACATCTCCTTAGGAGGGAGTTGCATCACTTACATCGTAAAACGACTTGGTGGTTCCCCATGTTCCTATTGAAGACTCATCATCAACGTCAAAGCCCAGTTTGGCGAACATAGCCCCAAGATCTGTAGGTGAATCTGGTATTGCTTTCTTCTCCTCGCATCTGCACGTGTCAGCACGTTGTAGGAGTGTGGCATCGTATCTCAAAGGATAGAAGTGTGGACACTCACTTGTCACTTGAGAGCCCGAACGCTTCCACTAATTCGCTCATAGTACTTCTTGTTTGCGGCTGGTCCCTCAATGAACCCTCAAATACCTGAAGAAGCCTCTGGGAAAGGTGGTGTGGTTTCAAGCCGTTTGCAAACTCGGTCCCATAAGTTAAAAGGGCATCGCTAGGCAAATTGTCAAGAAAGTCCTCTATCATATCAGTATCATATTGCCTTCCATTTAGCCCTGCCCATGCGGAATCAAAGTATCCCTGGCCATTCTTCATCACTTCCCATACAAAAAGGCCAAATGAGAAGACATCTGTCTTCAAGGCAGCCTGCATATTGTAGCCGGGGTCTTGAAACGCCTGACCTCGCCTGATTTCGGGAGCCTCTCGGAGACGTGTGCCGGGTCGACAAGGCACTCTCCCAGCAGGATCGTCACGGGATGCAATAATAGATTGTCCAAAATCTGAGATCTTCACCACCCAGCAATTCTTGCCGTTAATTTTCGTTGAAGACTCAAATACGAGTGCATTATCGATTTTGACGTCAGCATGGCAGACTAGCAGCTTATGAAGCGCATCCAAGCCACGGGCGCCCTGCAACGCAAGGTCAAACAGCTCATCATACGAGATGGCATCATTGTTCTGGACCAGAAATTCACGCAAAGTGCCGAGATGTGAATACTCTATGACGAGAGCTAGCGAGGGTACCCCGTTGATCTCGTCCAGACAGAAGCCCTCAAGGCTCACTATATTGTCATGGCTCCTGACCTTTTTGTGTCCAAGAATGCGCAACTCTTGAACAACCTGCTCAAAGCCTTTGCCCAAGATCTTTCTCGAATCTTGATGATGAGTCGGTTGATGGTTCTCCCACTGCATCAGACTTCGTTTTACCGCGACGAGATTCTTGGAACGCCTGATGGTGCCAATCTCGACAGTGGCATAACCGCCTCGTCCAGCAACCCTGGTAGTAGTACCATCGAAATGCAGTTGCGCAGAAGTATAGAGCTCAAAATCAACTGTAGACAGAACATAGACAAAGTCCAGTGCCGTCGAAGATATTGTTGCTTGGTTGATTGGCTGTTCATGACTCGGAAGGGCAGAAGTGGGAGAGGTACGAAAAGAGAGGGCCATTGTGACCACAGTATTACAGAGCGGACTAGAGGTAAATGCATGACATTAGGTAAAGACACGGTCATAAGCGCTCCTTATCTAGTTATCCACGACATGTGGCTTGTTAGACTAACGTGCATTGGCCAGTACAAAATCCCTGCCACCCACCATCCTGCTTAGTTTACCAATTATAAAGACTTCTTGTTCGCTAGTTAAATATCACGCCTTAAATACTTGCCTTCCACCAAATCCGGGTGCACGACATTGGTTGCACAATCAACAAGCTCAAACAAGTCGTCGGGATGCACCTTTGTAATGCGGAATTCCCCTCGTGGTGCACGGTAGCCTGGCTGGACGATCCAGACAGTCTCTCCAATTTCGAAAGGAAACTGGGGCAAAAGTGAGCGTCTGATAGGTAACTAGTGATACGTAGCGCTTACGGGAGCATTGTTATTGTAACGAGCCACATGGGCTTTTCTGTCATCATCATCGTCTTCGTCCTGGACCTTTTGCAAATCTGACTCCTCTGATTTGCTGGGGGTGTCTTGGATTGGGGCTCTGGAGAGGCGTGCCCCTCCTCCTGTTTCAGGCAGGGCTGTCTTGTCTGCGTTTTCAGTCATGATGATTCTTCGGAGACTATACCGCAGGCTATCCTGTCATAAGGGCCAGAGGTACGGACTGTCGCTCCTATATATCTTCACCATCACATCAAGAGTCCTTTGTACAGAATATTAGTTGCAACACAATAGCCAGCTCAAACGACAAAATCCCTCAGTAACCCCGCTCCTTGGCGCTGACGTGAAGAACAGGGCGACAAAGTGCATTGCTAAGCACCAACGGTAGCCTATTGTCTGAGACAAGGCAACGGTGGCGCTGATAGTGTGGTTGCACAAGGTCTGGGGGCTGAGTCGTGACCAGGCTCCAACCCCCAGCTTGCAGATCTGAGGCCCTCTATTATCCTATGATTGCTTGAGCCCCAAGCTGGCTTTCGATTCTGTGTTTTTATTCCAGGTTGGTATCAGCACGTTTGAGCTCAGCAGTACATATCACCACTTCCCAGAGCTCTGAGATTGATATATTCAACTTTGGTGTTAAAGGATGAGCAGTCTCATGTGTAAGTCCTTTTTGACCACTGTAACATCTAACCCTGTCTCGGTGTTCCTGGTTATCGTATCAGCGAATATAGTAGCACGCGTCTCGTACTGTTGACTCTTTTCTCCTGCGGGGCAAATGCTGACATGGCCAAGTGGAAGATTATCGCCAGGGTTACCCTCGACTGGCCAGGTTCTTGACGTTAGATAAAAACTTCTCTATTCTCAAAAGATATGACTTCTTGCACATGAGAAGTATTCTGGACCTCCAAGATCAATTGTCAGAACTTGAAGATCGGCTGAAAGCTTGTGATGACGTCGACCGGGTACAGCTAGGGCTCTGCAGCCGCAGGCAAGATGCCAACACTACCAGACGTGACATCCTACAGCAGATCCGCTCAACATTAGAGGTCTATGGTCGGTCTATAACAAACCTGCCGCCATGCTTGAGTACTAACAGGCCTCAGACAAAGCCATCCAAGACTATAACAGCATGCTTCAGCTCCCCGAACCACAGAGAGCACAACGGCAGAATGTAGAGAACTGGGTTTTGGGAAATAAACCTCTAGTTCGGTCCGAGAGTGGATGCTTTCTCAACATGTCTAACGACACAGACTATGTGGCTCTTGGAGTAGCCCAGAGAAGTGACAGATCCGGGTTGGAGACGCTTGCGGAACTGGCATTGAGGACCTTTCCCAGTGTTAGAAGGCTGGTACGTTTACCAAGGACTGCCAGATTAAAACAGAAGTGCTAACACTACAGCAGTTCTCTACTAGTGAGGTAAGCATTGATAGCCTCTTGGACCTCGGCCTCCTCCGATTCACCACATGAACTCATGATACGTATAGACCAAGACTCAGGACCCCAACATCTTCCTATTTTCCACCGTCCTTCTTGATCGCGTCATCAAAGCCTTTGTGGCACTGTTTGTTCCTCTATGGTTGGTTCTTCCCACAATTATCCTCCAGGCTTCCTCTGGAAGTCTCCCTAGATCTATAGTTTTCGCCTTCTTCATTTTTGGGACGTCTATCATGCTCTTCGCTGCTGTCGACTTGACAAAACACAACTTTCTAGTTGCTCTGATAACGTAAGTCTACTATATTACTTCTCTCGCATTACTGTGGACGTAACTGCTCACTAACATAATATTTTCTTGCCAGATACGCCACACTCCTTGGTGCATTCCTGGCAGAATCTCGCTAGAAGGGACAATCCTATAACTCGGTGTGTACGGCCTGATTCCAGTAAATGGTGTCTATGATAGACTACTATGGCGGCCTGGAAGTGAATTGAGACTCTAGAGATATAGTTGTGGTAGATGTACTGTATTTTAACCACTTGCGGCAACGCATTCCCTTAATGGATACAGAACCGTCTCTCGCACCAGCTTTTGTGATTCCCAATCTTCGAGAGTCTTCCAGGATCTATTCTCTATGCAGACTTTGACTGCTTCGGCATACCGCGTACCTGCTGCATGCGCAAGTTTAGAAGATGCAACCTTGAGAAATAAGCTGCGAAGAATTTCGGGGTTACTGATATGCGTAAAGTTGTTCTGCTTCGTATCCAATGTAGGGATTTTGAGCCAAGAACCTATCTCTAGTAGAAGGATGCCCTGTACCATCAGGGAAGTTTATTAGAAAGAGTCACGCTGAGGAATTGACATTCTAATGTACTTACCAGTGCATATATGTCGTGATGTTTTTCGAACCGCGCCGATCTCCCCCATCGCTCTGGGTGTCTGTAGATATTGTTTTCCGTCATGAAATCTACTGTATTTCTTATTTCTGCATCTGCCGGACGAGAGCAGTCGAATCCAATCAGAAACGGGTTCTCAAAGTCCCAGTTATTAGCTGAAGAACTGCTTCTAACGCCCTCTGGCAGATCAAATAGAATGATATTCTGACTCTTGATGTTCTTGTGATACCAGCCAATCGAGTGTAGATGTAGGATAGCTTCGCAGATGATTTCAGCCAGCCGCATTCGGCGATCCAAAGGAACGTATTTGGCTTGTCCAATTAACTCTGCAAGAGGTATCCACCTTCGGTCCTTGAACCTCTCAGCGATAAGATGAACAAGTCCAAAGCGAGGTCCAAAGAGCGTTTCGTGAGTGAAGCCGGAGATCTCGAAGCAGCGGAATGCTGGGCTCTTAGATTCGGTGAGAAGCGCTATAATGCGCTTGATTTGATATGACATACGCCCACAGGCATCGGGGTCTTCATCGAGGTAGTAGATATACTCGACCAACACGTCACGGCCGGCCTGTGTTCCATGTCTTATCCGCTGGTTTAAACTTGCTGTGTCGCTAAAGCTCACGCGAGTAGGATTACCCAGCACTTTTTCGTCGTCAAGCAGAGTAAGGCGCATGGCAATTTTGCTGCGGATGTCTTCAAGAGCAGTAGAGCCGGTGTCACCCAAATTACTTAGCGTGCATGTGTCCATCGTCGCAAGTGAGTCTCCCAGAAAGTCTACCAGCTTGGAAGAAGCTGCCCTAAGTCCTTCCAGAGCAGCATGAGATGTTCCGGGCCTTACCGAAAATGCGTCTCCTGAGGCAAGAACAGCAAGCTTGAGCTCAGCGAGTAGCCTCTGAGCTTCAGTCCGCCCTTCTTGGGAGAGGAACGGTAAGGCTTCGGTTCTCTCCTGTTCATACGCCGCTTCACAGACATATGTTCCCATCTTGCTTATGTCTTGTGCCTGGGAGGTAATACAGTCAATAAGCTGTATATCTTCGACGGATGCTGGTGAGTCTCGGGTAAGCCAGCGAAGTAGACTCGGCAGCATTGACCCATCGAGAGGATCGAAGAGACATAGCCGAAGATACACGGAGTTGATGGATTGCGAGAAGGTTTGAGGGACAAACTCTGAGGCCTTGTCACCATTAGTCAGTCTTGTCAACTTGATTGGGCCCTCTGAAGCATTTCCACTTAGAGAGACCAGGAGCGGTTGTCGCTTCAAACCAGCTTCCGCTATTACCATGCGACTCTGGAGGGCGGCAAGTGTTACAAGCCCTTCGTTCGACATTGCAAGATTCATCTCTCGCATGAGAACCTTGGTGAATGACGGCCATTTCTTCATTCCCGTCGGTGTCCAGTTATCCTTGTCCGTGGCAGCCAAGAACTCGATCTTATGAGAGGTGTGAGGTCGCGCAGCTTGCCCAGCATAACAACAGTCGAGAATAATTGCCACGTCGCCCAGAGAGAGAAACAGTTGGGGCTGAATGTTGGACCAATCGAGCGTTGGACCGCCGGATATCTTGCTTCAATGTGTACATGGTTAGCTAGTGTCTGTTAGGTGCGGCCAATCACCTACGCTGCCCAAATACAAGGACTTCTCGCCTGTGTATTGCTCTCTCCTCCGCCATGCCCACTGTAGAAGACGATGAGGAGATCGTCTGCCCCGCCAAAGTTCTTGATGAACTGAGCGACACATACATTGAGGGAAAGTTCGGGGTCCTGAGATGGTATTCTGAAAGGCCATACGGCGTAGTTGAAATTCTTGCTAAACATGTCCTTGACTTCTGTAACTTCCCTGTCAAAGTCGACTCCAAAGTCATGGTCCTTCCATGTGATTATTAGCACATTTACAGCGGCATATCTCTGTGTCCTGAGAGGTCGGTACTCAGTCAGCTTGTTGCCAATGGTCTGCTGATGGGTATTTAATAAAGCCATTGTTGAAGTGCGCGTTTGGGTTGATATTTAATATTATTTCTTCTTGATGCACTTTGTGTGATAGCTGGTGAGGATTGACCAGTTGCAATCTTTATTACAGCTTGATGTTTATAAACATGGTTTACACTGGAACTTAGTCCCCCTCGTGCCAAACAGCCTGATTTATGCCCAACATTCTCTCCTAGGACTAAACGGCACGGAATATTGTTGCTTCCGCAAGCCACATAAGCCGATATTATTCAACTCAAGTATAACATAAGATAGAAAAAGCCTGACATCTCTTATTGGGCAACTACTTTAGCAAAACATTTCAATAGACCATGTCTTGCAATATATGTATCCTATCCAACTAATGGTAGCACTTGATCAGTGCGCTATTTGTTGTCAACCCAGTTACCATGAATCTGGTTCTTGGTCCGGAATGGCAATTGGATAACAGCGACGGGGTTCTCAAAGTGTCTTGTATCCAACACAATCAAGTCACTACGGTTGACGTCCGTTCTCTGAACCATGGTCAACACCCAACCATCTCCCTCTTTCGCACTCTCAGAACGAGGTATGAAAATTGGTTCTTCAGCTGCAGCATAAGGTCCAGGATCAAAAAGCGTACGTCGGTTGCTGCCCTTCTCAAGCATGACATAACCATTGAGGCATAACGGTACAACTGGCGGTGCAGTATTTGGCCGATGTGGTAGCAACACTGGTATGAACATGCAGTCTTACGGACGCGTGAGAAACCTTTCATCGATACGCGCAAACTCGCTTGGAAGATCAAGGATGATTTCAGGATCTTTCACCTTGGTCCCGGTCGGTTGTTTGACATCGATCTCCCAGCGAACATAGTCGGCTTTCAGATCTTTCGTGTCGGGCTCTCCTGGGGGCTCAAACCAGGGAAGGGTATTACAGAAAACGCGAGAGCTTTCAAAGTAAACTTCCCATCCTCGTCTTCCCAAGATCCAGCGGTGTGTATGGCAACGGAATTTTCCCAGTGATAGACCCGTGACTCGCCCTTACTCCAGCCCGATAGTAGATCATTAAGCCTTCTTAGTATGACGATGAATGTCGCAGGGTAATCATAGCTAAATAGCCAATACTGGCCGCCTAACTTAATTCTATCTAAATTAGCTTTAAATAGCTATAAAATAAGGATTAAGCAATTAGCTATTAT